>JAJOZX010005369.1:285000-324780 GCA_023014485.1 Bathynomus jamesi | reverse complement strand
AGCTATTACTATTCTATGCGTAAAAAAGTTTTTCGCAACTGTGTCTCGAAACCTCTACTTGTCACTTACACCCGTTATTTCTAGTCCTATTATATTGAGATATTCCCGAAAAAAGCTATCTCTATCTACGTTATCAACCCATTCATAATTTTGAAAACCTGGATTAGATCACCCCTTAACCTCCTAGTCTCGAGTGTAGTCAATTTTAACTCTTTAAGCCTATCCTCGTACGACTTTCACCTAAGAGACGGAATCATCTTAGTTGCTCGTCTTTGAACTCTTTCGATTTGTCTATCTTTGCGCATATGCGGATTCCAAAAATTGGAACCGCGTACTCCAAATGGGGGTCTAACTAATGATTATAAAGAGGAACTATAATATTCGCGCGTTTTGTACTCAAATTTCGAGCTATAAAACTAACACTTTGTTCGCCTTATTGACCGCGCTGTACTTTGTTTCGCTACTTTTAAATCACCAGCGACTATAACTCCCTAAATGTTTCCTGCTCTACGCTTGTTTAAATCTTTCCCTGACATACTATACGCAAAATTACCGTTACGCGAACCTATATGCATAATTTTGCACTATCCACGTTAAATCTCATTTGCCATGTGACTGACCAATCAACGATTTTATTCAGATCTTCCTGAATTTTACCTCTATCTTCGTCATTAATCGCCCTACACCCAGCTTCGTGTCATCCGCAAACTTTGAAACTGTACTGACTAGGCCGACATCTAAATCGTTAATATATATAAGAAAAGCAAGGGGCCCAATACAGAACCTGAGGAACGCCACTCGCTACATTAGCCAACACGACTCCGCTCCATCAACGACCACCTCTGTTTCCTGCCTCGCAACATTCTTCTAGCCAATTTATACTACACCCCTGATTCCATGAGCCTTAGTTTTTTTCAATCAGTCTTTTGGCGGCACGGTGTCAAACGCTTTTTGAAAATCTAAATACACTACAACCGCCCGATGTCTATCGTATACGTTGACCACGCTTTGGAAAAATTCTAAAAGATTAGTTAAGCAAGATTTGTTTTCGCCTAAAACCGTGCTGGTATTTCCTAACCAGATTCTGCACTTCTAAGTTGTTCGACTATACGATCCCTAATTATTGATTCCAGTAGCTTACCTACAACAGACGTTAAAACTGATTGGCCTTAATTTCCGCCGCCACTTTATCGCCTTTCTTAAGATAGGTGTTACGTTTGCTAACTTGAAATTATCTGGTACGCACCCTCAGAAATAGACGCATTAAAATCTTGTTAGCGGCACAACAATGCTATCTTTAATTCTTTTAGTTGTAGGGATATATGGAATCCGGACCGGTGATTTACGCGTTTTCATTTTATCAATATAGCGCATTACTTCCCCTTCACTAACGACAATATTATCCAAAATATCGTTACATCTTCTATAGTAAAAACTGACGTAAAAAATTCGTTTAACAAGGTAGCCATTTCCTTGTTTCAGAGACTAGATCTCCATTTCCATTTTTAATGGACCTAAGACACTTTTTACTGGATTTCTATTATTGACGTATTGAAAGAATCGCTTGGGGTTTTCTTTACCGTCACGAGCTATGGAGATTTCAAATTCGCGTTTTGACTTTTTTATTACATTTTAGCTTCACGCCTTAGAGATATGTAGTTGTTTCGTAACAACAGATTATCTTTATCGCACTTGTATAGCCTAAAGCCCTCTCCCTACTCTTTATAATGTCTCCTGCTCTAGAAGTAAACCACAAGGGCTTGTTGTTTACTTTCGCACGCTTAATTTTGTACGGTACACATTCCTCATTTATAGTCCTAAATACCGTTACGAACGATTCCCACATTAGTATTGCGTTGGAGTTCCCCATTACGTTTTCCCAATTGACGTGTGAAAATTTATTTCGAAAATTTACTAAAGTCTGCGTGCTGGAAGCTATGAATTTTAGTCGAGTTAGTTGGTTTCGAGTGACTTACTGAGAGGACAAAACTCTACCATATTGTGATCGCTATTGCTCAACGGTTCTATTACTTGAAGATCAGTAATTAGCCTATCATCCGTAGTTATTACTAAATCTAAAATACTGTCCAACCTCGTAGGTTCCCCAAACCTTTGAATAAGAAAGCTATCCTCGAGAATTAACTAAACAATTACCTTCCGCGTCTCCTGCATTGTATCGTAATTCACGTTGGCGCAATTAAAGTCACCCATAACTAAAGCCTGCTCACTACCGATTATTCTCTTTAGTTCACGATATAACGCTTCGTTATAATGTTATGTTATAATGTTTCAGACCAACAAAGACCCTAGGATCCACTCATGGCTGGTCTACCTAACTGTGTTCGTAATCGTGTATTGTGTATGTCCTCCGTGGTGGCGGAGGGGACCTACAATTTTACGTGGGTTCCGAACCACAAGAACATAAGAAACTTATTTAAAAACTGCCGGTAAATTGGCAACGACCAATTTTTACGAAACTAAATAATTATCAATTTAAAAATAATTAATTATCGGTTTAAAACTAAAGATAGAATCTCTCGGTCCAGAGGAGCAAGTCATAATAGACTACTATCCACAAATATGTTACATTCTATATCTATTTATAACGGACATGCAAATATATCAGATCCAAAGAATCCAGTCAATTTCATTACGGTATCCATCAAGTCACGGTCCATATCGATTGCGGACCAAGTCAAAATTTACAACCATATACATTATCAATTTAAAAATAATTAATTATCGATTTAAAACTAAAGATAGAATCTCTCGATCCAGAGGATCAAGTCATAATAGACTACTATCCACAAATATGTTACACTCTATATCTATTATATAACGGACATGCAAATATATCAGATCCAAAGAATCCAGTCAATTTCATTACGGTATCCATCAAGTCACGGTTCATATCGATTGCGGACCAAGTCAAATTTACAACCATATACATTACAATATATACACTTACGAGGAAAAGTGTAGGTGTGGCTGTAAAGACTGTACAGTAATGTAGAAATGTGTGTGCACCCATTATGGGTCTCCCATTTAAAGGTGTTTGTGGGGCAAGTGAAGATCATGAGTTTTTCAATACCTCACAGTACTATGGGGGGCACCGCTCGGCAGAGGAATCTCTTTAAATGGGGTGTGTAAGGACAGAGAGTATCCCCTAACCCAAGACGCTGCCTCCCTATATCCCAACACTTGTGTTGAGCTGTGGGATCTATCCCCACAAAGCCTTAATTTTACTACCTTAAACTATACCCTTTCTATCAACATGCGCGTCCAATCGATTCTTAAACATGTTTATAGACGTGCTACTAATTACTTCTACCGGCAAACTATTCCAGCTATTTACTATTCTATGCGTAAAAAAGTTTTTCGCAACTGCTGTCTCGAACCTTCTACTTGTCAACTTACACCCGTTATTTCTAGTCCTATTATATTGAGATATTTCGAAAAAGCTATCTCTATCTACGTTATCAAACCCATTCATAATTTTGAAAACCTGGATTAGATCACCCCTTAACCTCCTAGTCTCGAGTGTAGTCAATTTTAACTCTTTAAGCCTATCCTCGTACGACTTTGACCTAAGAGACGGAATCATCTTAGTTGCTCGTCTTTGAACTCTTTCGATTTTGTCTATATCTTTGCGCATATGCGGATTCCAAAATTGGACCGCGTACTCCAAATGGGGTCTAACTAATGATTTATAAAGAGGAACTATAATATCGCGCGATTTGTACTCAAAATTTCGAGCTATAAAACCTAACACTTTGTTCGCCTTATTGACCGCCGCTGTACTTTGTTTCGCTACTTTTAAATCACCAGCGACTATAACTCCTAAATCTTTTTCCTGCTCTACGCTTGTTAAATCTTTCCCTGACATACTATACGCAAAATTACCGTTACGCGAACCTATATGCATAATTTTGCACTTATCCACGTTAAATCTCATTTGCCATGTGACTGACCAATCAACGATTTTATTCAGATCTTCCTGAATTTTACCTCTATCTTCGTCATTAATCGCCCTACCACCCAGCTTCGTGTCATCCGCAAACTTTGAAACTGTACTGACTAGGCCGACATCTAAATCGTTAATATATATAAGAAAAAGCAAGGGGCCCAATACAGAACCCTGAGGAACGCCACTCGCTACATTAGCCCAACACGACTCCGCTCCATCAACGACCACCCTCTGTTTCCTGCCTCGCAACCATTCTTCTAGCCAATTTATTACTACACCCCTGATTCCATGAGCCTTAGTTTTTTCAATCAGTCTTTTGTGCGGCACGGTGTCAAACGCTTTTTGAAAATCTAAATACACTACATCAACCGCCCGATGTCTATCGTATACGTTGACCACGCTTTGGAAAAATTCTAAAAGATTAGTTAAGCAAGATTTGTTTCGCCTAAAACCGTGCTGCGTATTTCTAACCAGATTCTGCACTTCTAAGTGTTCGACTATACGATCCCTAATTATTGATTCCAGTAGCTTACCTACAACAGACGTTAAACTGATTGGCCTATAATTTCCCGCCGCACCTTTATCGCCTTTCTTAAAGATAGGTGTTACGTTTGCTAACTTGAAATTATCTGGTACGCACCCCTCAGAAATAGACGCATTAAAAATCTTTGTTAGCGGCACAACAATGCTATCTTTTAATTCTTTTAGTTGTATGGGATATATGGAATCCGGACCCGGTGATTTACGCGTTTTCATTTTATCAATATAGCGCATTACTTCCCCTTCACTAACGACAATATTATCCAAAATATTCGTTACATCTTCTATAGTAAAAACTGACGTAAAAAATTCGTTTAGCAAGGTAGCCATTTCCTTGTTTTCAGGGACTAGATCTCCATTTCCATTTTTTAATGGACCTAAGACACTTTTTACTGGATTTCTATTATTGACGTATTGAAAGAATCGCTTGGGGTTTTCTTTACCGTCACGAGCTATGCAGATTTCAAATTCGCGTTTTGACTTTTTTATTACACTTTTAGCTTCACGCCTTAGAGATATGTAGTTGTTTCGTAACAACAGATTATCTTTATCGCACTTGTATAGCCTATAAGCCCTCTCCCTACTCTTTATAATGTCTCCTACTCTAGAAGTAAACCACAAGGGCTTGTTGTTTACTTTCGCACGCTTAATTTTGTACGGTACACATTCCTCATTTATAGTCCTAAATACCGTTACGAACGATTCCCACATTAGTATTGCGTTGGAGTTCCCCATTACGTTTTCCCAATTGACGTGTGAAAATTTATTTCGAAATTTACTAAAGTCTGCGTGCTGGAAGCTATGAATTTTAGTCGAGTTAGTTGGTTTCGAGTGACTTACTGAGAGGACAAACTCTACCATATTGTGATCGCTATTGCTCAACGGTTCTATTACTTGAAGATCAGTAATTAGCCTATCATCCGTAGTTATTACTAAATCTAAAATACTGTCCAACCTCGTAGGTTCCCCAACCTTTTGAATAAGAAAGCTATCCTCGAGAAAATTAACTAAACGATTACCTTCCGCGTCTCCCTGCATTGTATCGTAATTCACGTTGGCGCAATTAAAGTCACCCATAACTAAAGCCTGCTCACTACCGATTATTCTCTTTAGTTCACGATATAACGCTTCGTTATAATGTTATGTTATAATGTTTCAGACCAACAAAGGACCCTAGGATCCACTCATGGCTGGTCTACCTAACTGTGTTCGTAATCGTGTATTGTGGTCCTCCGTGGTGGCGGAGGGGACCTACAATTTTACGTGGGTTCCGAACTACAAGAACATAAGAAACTTATTTAAAAACTGCCGGTAAATTGGCAACGACCAATTTTTACGAAACTAAATAATTATCAATTTAAAAATAATTAATTATCGATTTAAAACTAAAGATAGAATCTCTCGATCCAGAGGATCAAGTCATAATAGACTACTATCCACAAATATGTTACACTCTATATCTATTTATAACGGACATGCAAATATATCAGATCCAAAGAATCCAGTCAATTTCATTACGGTATCCATCAAGTCACGGTTCATATCGATTGCGGACCAAGTCAAATTTACAACCATATACATTACAATATATACACTTACGAGGAAAAGTGTAGGTGTGCTGTAAAGACTGTACAGTAATGTAGAAATGTGTGTGCACCCATTATGGGTCTCCCATTTAAAGGTGTTTGTGGGGCAAGTGAAGATCATGAGTTTTTCAATACCTCACAGTACTATGGGGGGCACCGCTCGGCAGAGGAATCTCTTTAAATGGGGTGTGTAAGGACAGAGAGTATCCCCTAACCCAAGACGCTGCCTCCCTATATCCACAACACTTGTGTTGAGCTGTGGGATCTATCCCCACAAAGCCTTAATTTTACTACCTTAAACTATACCCTTTCTATCAACATGCGCGTCCAATCGATTCTTAAACATGTTTATAGACGTGCTACTAATTACTTCTACCGGCAAACTATTCCAGCTATTTACTATTCTATGCGTAAAAAAGTTTTTCGCAACTGCTGTCTCGAACCTTCTACTTGTCAACTTACACCCGTTATTTCTAGTCCTATTATATTGAGATATTTCGAAAAAGCTATCTCTATCTACGTTATCAAACCCATTCATAATTTTGAAAACCTGGATTAGATCACCCCTTAACCTCCTAGTCTCGAGTGTAGTCAATTTTAACTCTTTAAGCCTATCCTCGTACGACTTTGACCTAAGAGACGGAATCATCTTAGTTGCTCGTCTTTGAACTCTTTCGATTTTGTCTATATCTTTGCGCATATGCGGATTCCAAAATTGGACCGCGTACTCCAAATGGGGTCTAACTAATGATTTATAAAGAGGAACTATAATATCGCGCGATTTGTACTCAAAATTTCGAGCTATAAAACCTAACACTTTGTTCGCCTTATTGACCGCCGCTGTACTTTGTTTCGCTACTTTTAAATCACCAGCGACTATAACTCCTAAATCTTTTTCCTGCTCTACGCTTGTTAAATCTTTCCCTGACATACTATACGCAAAATTACCGTTACGCGAACCTATATGCATAATTTTGCACTTATCCACGTTAAATCTCATTTGCCATGTGACTGACCAATCAACGATTTTATTCAGATCTTCCTGAATTTTACCTCTATCTTCGTCATTAATCGCCCTACCACCCAGCTTCGTGTCATCCGCAAACTTTGAAACTGTACTGACTAGGCCGACATCTAAATCGTTAATATATATAAGAAAAAGCAAGGGGCCCAATACAGAACCCTGAGGAACGCCACTCGCTACATTAGCCCAACACGACTCCGCTCCATCAACGACCACCCTCTGTTTCCTGCCTCGCAACCATTCTTCTAGCCAATTTATTACTACACCCCTGATTCCATGAGCCTTAGTTTTTTCAATCAGTCTTTTGTGCGGCACGGTGTCAAACGCTTTTTGAAAATCTAAATACACTACATCAACCGCCCGATGTCTATCGTATACGTTGACCACGCTTTGGAAAAATTCTAAAAGATTAGTTAAGCAAGATTTGTTTCGCCTAAAACCGTGCTGCGTATTTCTAACCAGATTCTGCACTTCTAAGTGTTCGACTATACGATCCCTAATTATTGATTCCAGTAGCTTACCTACAACAGACGTTAAACTGATTGGCCTATAATTTCCCGCCGCACCTTTATCGCCTTTCTTAAAGATAGGTGTTACGTTTGCTAACTTGAAATTATCTGGTACGCACCCCTCAGAAATAGACGCATTAAAAATCTTTGTTAGCGGCACAACAATGCTATCTTTTAATTCTTTTAGTTGTATGGGATATATGGAATCCGGACCCGGTGATTTACGCGTTTTCATTTTATCAATATAGCGCATTACTTCCCCTTCACTAACGACAATATTATCCAAAATATTCGTTACATCTTCTATAGTAAAAACTGACGTAAAAAATTCGTTTAGCAAGGTAGCCATTTCCTTGTTTTCAGAGACTAGATCTCCATTTCCATTTTTTAATGGACCTAAGACACTTTTTACTGGATTTCTATTATTGACGTATGAAAGAATCGCTTGGGGTTTTCTTTACCGTCACGAGCTATGGAGATTTCAAATTCGCGTTTTGACTTTTTTATTACACTTTTAGCTTCACGCCTTAGAGATATGTAGTTGTTTCGTAACAACAGATTATCTTTATCGCACTTGTATAGCCTATAAGCCCTCTCTACTCTTTATAATGTCTCCTACTCTAGAAGTAAACCACAAGGGCTTGTTGTTTACTTTCGCACGCTTAATTTTGTACGGTACACATTCCTCATTTATAGTCCTAAATACCGTTACGAACGATTCCCACATTAGTTTTGCGTTGGAGTTCCCCATTACGTTTTCCCAATTGACGTGTGAAAATTTATTTCGAAATTTACTAAAGTCTGCGTGCTGGAAGCTATGAATTTTAGTCGAGTTAGTTGGTTTCGAGTGACTTACTGAGAGGACAAACTCTACCATATTGTGATCGCTATTGCTCAACGGTTCTATTACTTGAAGATCAGTAATTAGCCTATCATCCGTAGTTATTACTAAATCTAAAATACTGTCCAACCTCGTAGGTTCCCCAACCTTTTGAATAAGAAAGCTATCCTCGAGAAAATTAACTAAACGATTACCTTCCGCGTCTCCCTGCATTGTATCGTAATTCACGTTGGCGCAATTAAAGTCACCCATAACTAAAGCCTGCTCACTACCGATTATTCTCTTTAGTTCACGATATAACGCTTCGTTATAATGTTATGTTATAATGTTTCAGACCAACAAAGACCCTAGGATCCACTCATGGCTGGTCTACCTAACTGTGTTCGTAATCGTGTATTGTGTATGTCCTCCGTGGTGGCGGAGGGGACCTACAATTTTACGTGGGTTCCGAACACAAGAACATAAGAAACTTATTTAAAAACTGCCGGTAAATTGGCAACGACCAATTTTTACGAAACTAAATAATTATCAATTTAAAAATAATTAATTATCGGTTTAAAACTAAAGATAGAATCTCTCGGTCCAGAGGAGCAAGTCATAATAGACTACTATCCACAAATATGTTACATTCTATATCTATTTATAACGGACATGCAAATATATCAGATCCAAAGAATCCAGTCAATTTCATTACGGTATCCATCAAGTCACGGTCCATATCGATTGCGGACCAAGTCAAAATTTACAACCATATACATTATCAATTTAAAAATAATTAATTATCGATTTAAAACTAAAGATAGAATCTCTCGATCCAGAGGATCAAGTCATAATAGACTACTATCCACAAATATGTTACACTCTATATCTATTATATAACGGACATGCAAATATATCAGATCCAAAGAATCCAGTCAATTTCATTACGGTATCCATCAAGTCACGGTTCATATCGATTGCGGACCAAGTCAAATTTACAACCATATACATTACAATATATACACTTACGAGGAAAAGTGTAGGTGTGGCTGTAAAGACTGTACAGTAATGTAGAAATGTGTGTGCACCCATTATGGGTCTCCCATTTAAAGGTGTTTGTGGGGCAAGTGAAGATCATGAGTTTTTCAATACCTCACAGTACTATGGGGGGCACCGCTCGGCAGAGGAATCTCTTTAAATGGGGTGTGTAAGGACAGAGAGTATCCCCTAACCCAAGACGCTGCCTCCCTATATCCCACAACACTTGTGTTGA
Source organism: Bathynomus jamesi (assembly GCA_023014485.1). Classification (NCBI taxonomy): domain Eukaryota; kingdom Metazoa; phylum Arthropoda; class Malacostraca; order Isopoda; family Cirolanidae; genus Bathynomus; species Bathynomus jamesi. The sequence goes on along the minus strand of JAJOZX010005369.1, from coordinate 315,061 downwards.
GCTGTGGGATCTATCCCCACAAAGCCTTAATTTTACTACCTTAAACTATACCCTTTCTATCAACATGCGCGTCCAATCGATTCTTAAACATGTTTATAGACGTGCTACTAATTACTTCTACCGGCAAACTATTCCAGCTATTTACTATTCTATGCGTAAAAAAGTTTTTCGCAACTGCTGTCTCGAACCTTCTACTTGTCAACTTACACCCGTTATTTCTAGTCCTATTATATTGAGATATTTCGAAAAAGCTATCTCTATCTACGTTATCAAACCCATTCATAATTTTGAAAACCTGGATTAGATCACCCCTTAACCTCCTAGTCTCGAGTGTAGTCAATTTTAACTCTTTAAGCCTATCCTCGTACGACTTTGACCTAAGAGACGGAATCATCTTAGTTGCTCGTCTTTGAACTCTTTCGATTTTGTCTATATCTTTGCGCATATGCGGATTCCAAAATTGGACCGCGTACTCCAAATGGGGTCTAACTAATGATTTATAAAGAGGAACTATAATATCGCGCGATTTGTACTCAAAATTTCGAGCTATAAAACCTAACACTTTGTTCGCCTTATTGACCGCCGCTGTACTTTGTTTCGCTACTTTTAAATCACCAGCGACTATAACTCCTAAATTTTTCCTGCTCTACGCTTGTTAAATCTTTCCCTGACATACTATACGCAAAATTACCGTTACGCGAACCTATATGCATAATTTTGCACTTATCCACGTTAAATCTCATTTGCCATGTGACTGACCAATCAACGATTTTATTCAGATCTTCCTGAATTTTACCTCTATCTTCGTCATTAATCGCCCTACCACCCAGCTTCGTGTCATCCGCAAACTTTGAAACTGTACTGACTAGGCCGACATCTAAATCGTTAATATATATAAGAAAAAGCAAGGGGCCCAATACAGAACCCTGAGGAACGCCACTCGCTACATTAGCCCAACACGACTCCGCTCCATCAACGACCACCCTCTGTTTCCTGCCTCGCAACCATTCTTCTAGCCAATTTATTACTACACCCCTGATTCCATGAGCCTTAGTTTTTTCAATCAGTCTTTTGTGCGGCACGGTGTCAAACGCTTTTTGAAAATCTAAATACACTACATCAACCGCCCGATGTCTATCGTATACGTTGACCACGCTTTGGAAAAATTCTAAAAGATTAGTTAAGCAAGATTTGTTTCGCCTAAAACCGTGCTGCGTATTTCTAACCAGATTCTGCACTTCTAAGTGTTCGACTATACGATCCCTAATTATTGATTCCAGTAGCTTACCTACAACAGACGTTAAACTGATTGGCCTATAATTTCCCGCCGCACCTTTATCGCCTTTCTTAAAGATAGGTGTTACGTTTGCTAACTTGAAATTATCTGGTACGCACCCCTCAGAAATAGACGCATTAAAAATCTTTGTTAGCGGCACAACAATGCTATCTTTTAATTCTTTTAGTTGTATGGGATATATGGAATCCGGACCCGGTGATTTACGCGTTTTCATTTTATCAATATAGCGCATTACTTCCCCTTCACTAACGACAATATTATCCAAAATATTCGTTACATCTTCTATAGTAAAAACTGACGTAAAAAATTCGTTTAGCAAGGTAGCCATTTCCTTGTTTTCAGAGACTAGATCTCCATTTCCATTTTTTAATGGACCTAAGACACTTTTTACTGGATTTCTATTATTGACGTATGAAAGAATCGCTTGGGTTTTCTTTACCGTCACGAGCTATGGAGATTTCAAATTCGCGTTTTGACTTTTTTATTACACTTTTAGCTTCACGCCTTAGAGATATGTAGTTGTTTCGTAACAACAGATTATCTTTATCGCACTTGTATAGCCTATAAGCCCTCCTCTACTCTTTATAATGTCTCCTACTCTAGAAGTAAACCACAAGGGCTTGTTGTTTACTTTCGCACGCTTAATTTTGTACGGTACACATTCCTCATTTATAGTCCTAAATACCGTTACGAACGATTCCCACATTAGTTGCGTTGGAGTTCCCCATTACGTTTTCCCAATTGACGTGTGAAAATTTATTTCGAAATTTACTAAAGTCTGCGTGCTGGAAGCTATGAATTTTAGTCGAGTTAGTTGGTTTCGAGTGACTTACTGAGAGGACAAACTCTACCATATTGTGATCGCTATTGCTCAACGGTTCTATTACTTGAAGATCAGTAATTAGCCTATCATCCGTAGTTATTACTAAATCTAAAATACTGTCCAACCTCGTAGGTTCCCCAACCTTTTGAATAAGAAAGCTATCCTCGAGAAAATTAACTAAACGATTACCTTCCGCGTCTCCCTGCATTGTATCGTAATTCACGTTGGCGCAATTAAAGTCACCCATAACTAAAGCCTGCTCACTACCGATTATTCTCTTTAGTTCACGATATAACGCTTCGTTATAATGTTATGTTATAATGTTTCAGACCAACAAAGACCCTAGGATCCACTCATGGCTGGTCTACCTAACTGTGTTCGTAATCGTGTATTGTGTATGTCCTCCGTGGTGGCGGAGGGGACCTACAATTTTACGTGGGTTCCGAACACAAGAACATAAGAAACTTATTTAAAAACTGCCGGTAAATTGGCAACGACCAATTTTTACGAAACTAAATAATTATCAATTTAAAAATAATTAATTATCGGTTTAAAACTAAAGATAGAATCTCTCGGTCCAGAGGAGCAAGTCATAATAGACTACTATCCACAAATATGTTACATTCTATATCTATTTATAACGGACATGCAAATATATCAGATCCAAAGAATCCAGTCAATTTCATTACGGTATCCATCAAGTCACGGTCATATCGATTGCGGACCAAGTCAAATTTACAACCATATACATTACAATATATACACTTACGAGGAAAAGTGTAGGTGTTGCTGTAAAGACTGTACAGTAATGTAGAAATGTGTGTGCACCCATTATGGGTCTCCCATTTAAAGGTGTTTGTGGGGCAAGTGAAGATCATGAGTTTTTCAATACCTCACAGTACTAGGGGGGGCACCGCTCGGCAGAGGAATCTCTTTAAATGGGGTGTGTAAGGACAGAGAGTATCCCCTAACCCAAGACGCTGCCTCCCTATATCCCACAACACTTGTGTTGAGCTGTGGGATCTATCCCCACAAAGCCTTAATTTTACTACCTTAAACTATACCCTTTCTATCAACATGCACGTCCAATCGATTCTTAAACATGTTTATAGACGTGCTACTAATTACTTCTACCGGCAAACTATTCCAGCTATTTACTATTCTATGCGTAAAAAAGTTTTTCGCAACTGCTGTCTCGAACCTTCTACTTGTCAACTTACACCCGTTATTTCTAGTCCTATTATATTGAGATATTTCGAAAAAGCTATCTCTATCTACGTTATCAAACCCATTCATAATTTTGAAAACCTGGATTAGATCACCCTTAACCTCCTAGTCTCGAGTGTAGTCAATTTTAACTCTTTAAGCCTATCCTCGTACGACTTTGACCTAAGAGACGGAATCATCTTAGTTGCTCGTCTTTGAACTCTTTCGATTTTGTCTATATCTTTGCGCATATGCGGATTCCAAAATTGGACCGCGTACTCCAAATGGGGTCTAACTAATGATTTATAAAGAGGAACTATAATATCGCGCGATTTGTACTCAAAATTTCGAGCTATAAAACCTAACACTTTGTTCGCCTTATTGACCGCCGCTGTACTTTGTTTCGCTACTTTTAAATCACCAGCGACTATAACTCCTAAATCTTTTTCCTGCTCTACGCTTGTTAAATCTTTCCCTGACATACTATACGCAAAATTACCGTTACGCGAACCTATATGCATAATTTTGCACTTATCCACGTTAAATCTCATTTGCCATGTGACTGACCAATCAACGATTTTATTCAGATCTTCCTGAATTTTACCTCTATCTTCGTCATTAATCGCCCTACCACCCAGCTTCGTGTCATCCGCAAACTTTGAAACTGTACTGACTAGGCCGACATCTAAATCGTAAATATATATAAGAAAAAGCAAGGGGCCTAATACAGAACCCTGAGGAACGCCACTCGCTACATTAGCCCAACACGACTCCGCTCCATCAACGACCACCCTCTGTTTCCTGCCTCGCAACCATTCTTCTAGCCAATTTATTACTACACTCCTGACTCCATTAGCCTTATTTTTTTCAATGAGTCTTTTGTGCGGTACGGTGTCAAACGCTTTTTGAAAATCTAAATACACTACATCAACCACCCGATGACTATCGTAGACGTCAAACATGAGTAAGGAAAAGAATAGGATTGAAAGTACATACAGAATGAGTGGTGACTGATCATGTTGGTTGTCAATATTCATTGGGGGGGGGGGAGGCAGGGACAGGGAGGGTGCATTCTAGTGTGGTAGAGATATGGGCCTAGGAATTAATGTCCTTTGACTGGAGAGGGATATGTCCGGGAGGGAGGAGTGGTCTTGAGGGTCCTAGGAATGAATGTCCTTGGGAGGAAAATATCCACTACTGGCACCGGGAGAGTGTTACATATGAAAATGGAAAATGAGGTTGAATGAAAGCAAGTACTTTTATTTTATATCATCTTTTAAAATTAAATACATAAAACATTTAAATGACACAAGTTATTTACAATCAGCACAACCATACAAAAACACAATTTCGGAAAACCATGCATCTCAATGTGAATGAGCACAAGTACATTGTATTTATTTGCATCTTGCATGAACATGGAGAATGGGTATACATGTATAAGTATAGTCCTGTAGGTCTCCACCCGTGAATTTTGTGGCCAAAGTTCCATATTCTGTACCAAGGGAATAAGTCTTCACCTTCTTGCCATGGACCTGGCTTACAAAACATGGTATCCGAGGTAAGTCCGTTGCCGAACGATCTAATTTCGGAACGGCAACACTGATCCGATCTCCCATCGAAAACTCTTTCACCTTGATTCTTTTTCTTCTGTTGTAAAACTCGGACATCCTAGCAGCTGAGACGTAGTTGTTGTCCAGGGCCCGTTTGCGAATGGAAGTGTGGCGAGTTTCGGCTTCAGGTTCCGTTGGTGCGGCTGGCGGGTCGAGGTCAGGCAACTGGTCATGCTGGTCGTCATCTGGAATCTTGTCTTTGATGTCTTCTTGTCTTGGTGCGGCTGGCGGGTCGAGGTCAGGCAACTGGTCGTCATCTGGAATCTCGTCTTTGATGTCCTCTTTTCTTGGTGCGGCTGGCGGGTCGAGGTCAGGCAACTGGTCGTCATCTGGAATCCTGTCTTTGATGTCCTCTTGTCTTGGTGCGGCTGGCGGGTCGAGGTCAGGCAACTGGTCGTCATCTGGAATCTTGTCTTTGATGTCCTCTTGTCTTGGTGCGGCTGGCAGGTCGTCGTCTAGCAACTTGTCGTCGTCTGGTCGTACGTCGGGAGCCTCTTGAATGCTTGATGACGTCTTCTTCAAGCGCGGTGACGGAATAGGTCGCACTTTGGTTTGACGGGGTGCAGGAACGGGTTTCGCTTGAGTTACAGCGTCTTCAGTACATGTATCCCCAAGGCACTCTTCGTTGATGCAGTTCTCCTTGGCGCCCGGAAATAGTGCAGCAGGGACACTCCTCCCGAATACAACGTGATAGGGGGCATCCTTAATGGTCTCCTGGCGTGCACTGTTCATAGAGTACATGATGCAGGGCAGCCATGAAGCCCAAGGATACCCCTTCTTGTCTTCTTCCAGGTTCTCGTCTTTCTTCATTGGGGCTATTTTTCTCTCGACGGTTCGATTTCCTCTCTCGCCTAAACTCTCTGATTGGGAATGCCGCGCTCGGCCGTTAATAAACGTAGTGTCACCTCCCCACCTCTCGAACATCGCTTTGATCAGTTGGTTGATGAATTCTCTGCCGTTATCTGAGTGGAAGATCTTTGGGGGTGCGAAGTAGGCCAGCACTCTCTCTTCGAGCAGCATCGAAACCTCTTCTGCCGTCTTTCTTTTCAGTGGGAAAAGCACATGGAACTTGGAGAAGTGGTCCATGAAATGTCCTATATAATTGAAATCCCCGTCTGATGAATGCCACATATCGATTTGGTCGACTTGCACCCTTTCAAGAAAGTCCTTGTGAATCATCGGTCTGAGAGGGGGTCTTGTGACTTGGGGCTGACTCAGCTGGCACACGGGACAATGCTTGCAAAACTCTTGAATGAATCCACGTGTTATGCCGAAGTAATGTCTGCAGATAGTCCATCACTTTCTTGTAGCCGCTGTGTTTCAGTTCCTCAGCATGAACTCCATATACTATATCACACAGATTCCCGGCGTGGACAACTCTTAGGAATCTGGAGGTACCGTCTAACTGGTTCTTCTGGTGGTCATTTGGTATTACCAGCACCTGCTGTAGGCCAAGTCCTGGAAGGTCCACAATCTCAAACTTCCTAGTTTTCACCCAGTGCATGAAGTGTGGGTCAACCTTTTTACTTCTGTCGAGGAGGTGGTTCCGGATAGCATCGTACCTTTCTTGGCTTATCGCTGAACTCTTTGGTGAAGTTGCTTGGTTGTCGGCTATTTCCTGCATTCGTCGTCTGAAGTTATCATCCATGTTGTATCGTCTATCACTCAATGGGAAGTGTAAGGCAAACAGGAGAAAGAGGACCCATTTTATAGGCCAGTGATTGGCCAGCAACCAATGAAAATGACCCAAAAAATTGTGAAATCAACTCACTTTCTGGTCACTAGAACAAAGACAGGACAAACAAAGGATGCAATTAAGTATCTCACTTTCTGGTCATACAGAATAAAGGATAATTAAGTATCTCACAATCTCGTCACAGAGATCAAAGGATGCAATTAAGTATCTCACAAGCTGGTCACATAGATCAAAGGATGCAATTAAGTATCTCACTTTCTGGTCATACAGAACAAAGGATAATTAAGTATCTCGCAAGCTGGTCACAATCTAAAAACTAATCTATCGACCGATCGCGCTGCGCTATCAATGGATCGATCGGAGCACCGACAATTCAGCGCAGGACAATTCAGCGCCGACAATTCAGCGCAAAGACAATTCAGCGCAAGACAATTCAGCGCCGACAATTCAGCGCAAGTCAGTACAGTTAAAAGTTTAGTTAAAAATAATAAAAATAAATCGCAATAAATAAAAAAGAGAAAAATTTGTATATTTATATATATGCTAAATTCGGTCTGTATCGAAGGAGTGACATTTCAAAGGAGTGACATAACAAAGGAGTGACATAAATACCGTAACGAAGGAGTGACATAACGAAGGAGTGACAAATCGGAGATAAAATTCAAAGGAGTATAATTATTAAAATTTTATTTAAAAAAACAAAATTTGTTAGAATTGTTAAAATTAAGATTTCATTTAAAAAACTAGAAACCTAACCTAACCTAACCTAACCTAACCTAACCGTTGCAAGCCTCTCTTCCCTCTGGATTTGTTCTTTCTTCTTCTTTGTTGGTATTTTCGCGCTGAATTGTCTTGCGCTGAATTGTCTTTGCGCTGAATTGTCGGCGCTGAATTGTCCTGCGCTGAATTGTCGGGTCACGGGATCGATCGATGCCTGCACGAACGATGGATCCATTGATAGCGAAAATATGTCGATGGCGCATAACATATATATAAAGGGTGATCCAGAGAAATGGGACCCAAAAGAAACCCCTGTAACTCTTAAAGTATAAGTCCTTTTATAAAATCATACGCATCATTCGAAAGAGGATAGTTACAAGTTTGTACAGGATTGTATAGGTTTTGACAATACAAGACAAGATAAGATACAAAACAAAATAAAAGTGTTAGTTAAAACTAACCCTTCAAGATGACTGCATGGACTGTGGAACAGCTGCGTTTCATAACTGAGCAATATTATGAGCATGGAAGTAGTGTAGTTTCAGCTCAAAGATCTTTGAAGACAAATTTTCAGATGTCAAAATCACCTTCTAAGAAAGTAATCCGTCGGTGTGTCAGAAGTTTTTCCCTAACTGGCAGCATTGGAAAAAGAAAACCAACTGGAAGAGTGCGCACAGCAAGGATAGACGAGATCATTAACAGAACTCATGAAATTGTACAGGATAATCCTAACATAAGCATCAGACGTGCTTCTCAGCTGTTAGGAGTTGGATATGGAACAACACACCGTATATTCAAGCAAAATTTAATGCTCTTTCCATATAAAATTCAAACAGTGCAACAACTAAACGATGGAGATTCGCACGAAGACGATAATTCTGTCAATGGATCCAACAGAAGGTAAATGACACCACCAATTTTCTAGCAACTTTGATTATGTCAGACGAAGCCCATTTTCACTTGAATGGAACTGTAAACAAACAAAATTGTCGTTTCTGGGCAACAGAAAATCCATTGAATATTACCGAAGTCCCGTTGCATAGTCAGCGTGTAACTGTTTGGTGTGGTCTTACTGCATCTCAGATCATAGGGCCATACTTTTTCGAGGATTCCACCGGAAACACGGTCACTGTAAATGGTGATCGCTACGAAAAAATGTTGACCGATTTCCTTATTCCTAAATTAAGAGATCTTTGTCTAGAAAACCACTGGTTCCAACAAGACGGAGCTACCTGCCATGCCACGAGGAACTGCATGGCAGTTTTGCGTCAAACGTTTCCGGGCGAGTTAATCTCAAGATTTGGAGACGTTGAATGGCCCGCAAGGTCTCCGGATTTTTCTCCCCTAGATTATTATCTCTGGGGATATTTAAAGAGTAGGGTCTACAGAAATAACCCAACGACCTTGCAAGAATTGAAGGCCGCCATCACAAATGAGATACAGGCCATACCACCGCACACTCTTGCAAAAGTGATGCAGAACTTACAAGCGAGAACACTGGAATGCTTGGCAACTAATGGAGCACATTTGAAAGGAGTCATTTTAAAAAAATAAATATTTCATAATAAACTTGTAACTCTACTCTTTCGAATGATATATAGATTTTATGAAAGGAATTAAATATTAAGAATATTTGGCTTTTTTTTATGGGTCCCATTTATCTGGATCACCCAGTATAAATATATATATATATATATATATATATATATATGTTATGCGCCATCGACAGATTTGCTTACAATTGCTTATCAATTGCTTACAGTTGCCTATCATAAAAAATACTGCATAATTTCCTCACTCTTTCGCAGACATCGCTGTCGTGAACACGCCTCAGTTGTTGAAGTTCTCTTCCGCCTCTGTATATATGACTGTCGCATTTTTAGTATCATAGTTATAAACATGAGAGAGAGAGAGAGAGAGTTAAGTTAGGTTAGAGTAGATTATTTTTTATTTACATTTATGTATTTTTATATTTTTAGGTTTGGGAAATATACACTATATTCATAGTAACATTTGGTCAACGTGCTGCATTACATCAGGTTGTCTCTAAACCCTACCCTAAGAGGTAGATGGCTTTAATCGGAATTTTAGGTGATCTTAGTTTGACAAGCCTATTCTATGTGAAAAAGTGTGCTGATTCCAAAAAAGCAGTCTTATTGATCCCAGCTACGACAAAACGGCCATTTTGGACACTTTTTAGCCAATTAAGGCCAAAATCAGAGATTTTCAGAATTTTAGATGATTACGGTTTGACAAGCGTATTCTATGTAAAAATGGGTGCTGATTCTAAAAAAAAGCAGTCTGATTGATCTCAGCTACGACAAAATGGCCATTTTGGAGACGTTTCAATAGGCTTATCAAATTAAGATCACCTAAAATTCTGATTAAAGCCATCTACCTCTTAGGGTAACCATAAATCATGGCCCAATGAGTGGCACACTGTTTGACTATTTTTATTTTTTTTTGCAGATGGATGATGGTGTGGAGGCGCCTTTGCGGTGTGTGCTGCATGCGAGTGGTGATGCAGAACACGATGGTGATGCAGTGGCTCCTTTTACTAAACAAACGTGTAAAAAAGCCGGGAACACAGATGAAGCCAGAAAACAATATCAGCCATTAATTTTAACGCCGAACCACTGCCTCATTATGGCTTTCACAATTGCTGTTACAGTAAACTTACTGCTTATCAGATACAGTCAAAGGAAAAGAAAATATGTTCCGATGAAAACATTCTTAAAACAAGATCTATGGTAAAGAAGCCACTAGTGGCTACTATCTCAACTACTGGGTTGTTGGGAAGGAACTGTATTTTCTGCAATGGTTCGGACCGCAAGCATTTCCCCAGTGGTTTTGAAATACTATCTCTATGTGAGACTACACAAGCACAGGACAGTATTTTAAATGCTGCAAGGCAACTGAAAGAGACAGACTTTCTTCGTGAATATGAACACATTGACTTCATAGCGAAGGAGGTCAAGTATCATACGACATGCAGGAAAAGGTATATTTCCATGGCTGCTAAGGCTGTGGCCAAACAACAAGGTGCAACGTACACAAAGGGACGAGAATCTGCTTTCTTAAGCTTACTTAAATATATAGAGTCTGAGATCTTTCTGAAAGAAGCTTTCCAGAAATTGGTTGATATTAATAAAACCTTCATTGAATTTCTCAAAGAAGAAGGATTCGAGGAGCCTACCTCTGACTCATACTATCTTTTGTCCAAAATCTCAGAACACTATGGCAGCAAGCTTCAAGTTGATCAAGACAGCAAGAAACAAGGTACCTATCTCTCTATTGCAAAGGACAAGTGAAGTACACTTTGGCTGTGACAAGTATGTGAAAAGTATAAAGAATGTTGAGCAACAGGCAAGAGTTGCAAATGATGGATCATTTCATATAACTGGATCATATCAATTACGTCCTAAAGATTTCAAACATGCCTTGAGATCACCAAATTTCAAAACTGCACTTATGAAGTTCTTCATGGATGAATGGAAAGATAACAAGTACGCACCTATCATAAAACAAACGAGAATTCTTGTTACACATGAGGAGCAGTGTCTGCAATATACAGCAACTCTATCAAGAAATGTAGAACACAATGAGGCACCTGAGTATGTATGCTCACACGTGGAGGCCGATACTATGATGGTGTACCATCTCAGCGTGCTGTCAAAAACAAGACCAAGACAGAATGTTGTCCGTGCAACGGACGCTGATATCATGGTTATTCTTCTGTACCATGCCAGACAACTCAAAACCAACGTGTGGATGGACCTTTGGCATGCTAGTGACAACACCAGGAGATATGTACACATCACTGATCTAGCAAATCACCTGGGTCCAGTTCTCTGCAAGGCATTGCCAGGTTACCATGCTCTGACAGGATTTGATTACACATCACCCTTCTTTAGGAAGGGAAAAGTGAATCCACTGAAGAAGGCTGAAAAGAACCCGTTACATCTTGAAGGCCTCGGCAGCCTTGGAGAGAAGACCACCTTTGTTGATGAAGGAAACCACGTACAAAAATATGTGTGTACTCTATATGGCCAGGGAATCATTTCATCGGTGAATGAGGCCAGACTGAAGATATTCCAGCAAAGGTACAAGCTAGGTGCAACTATGCGGCATATCTCTGGAAGCATGCACATCTAAGAGTTCCACTAGAGAACATGCAACCCACAGACCATGGCTGGAAAGAGGTTAATGGAATTTTTCTACCAGTCTGGTTTACCGGCAGTCAAATGCTAACCATGTTTTCTGAGACCATGGAACCGGAGGATGTCGCAGATGGAGATGAGTGTTGAGGACGAAGACAATGATAGTATTTCCGATACTGATTCAGAGGACGAAGATGACAGTGATGATGATGGAGATGATTAATTAAATGTTGTTAATGTTCTTGTTAAATGTTAATAAACCATAATCACCTAAAATTCTGAAAATCTCTGATTTTGGCAATAATTGGCCAAAAAGTGTCCAAAATGGCCATTTTGTCGTAACTGGGGTCAATAAGACAGCTTTTTTTGGAATCAGCACCCATTTTTACGTAGAATACGCTTGTCAAACCATAATCCCCTAAAATTCTGATTAAAGCCATCTACCTCTTGGAATATATATCCTTTAATTTTTTTTACTTTTTTCTTTTTTAAAATAATGACAGCTAAATTTCATAGTATGATGTCACATTTATATATATATATATATATATATATATATATATATATATATTATTTTTTATTTATTTATTTTTCAGGTGAGGTTAGGTTAGGTAACTATATATTCGTAGTAGCATTGGGGCAGTGGCATCTCCAACCCCACTCCTTTGGCACTCTCCTTCCCCTTCAGTTGCACTCCCCCATTCCTCATTATCCCAACTCCCTCACTCCTCAATTAACCCACTCCCCTCTCCCCCAATTACCTCCTCGGCTTTTTTCACCCATACTACTAGGTGGAATCCGAATCATGGGTTGTCAAAAAATACAAAGTACTCGCCCAGACTGATCTCATGACCGCTTAACCACTAGGCTATCCAGAGTACCCATTTATTTACCAATCAATAATTTTTGTAAGGATGGATGAACAACTGCGTGAGCTGAGCTCCGCCTGAAATCGTCGGGAATCGAACCCGAGGCCGTTAGATTTGTAGTCAGCAATGCTAACCACTACACACTATATATATATATATATATATATATTATATATATATATATATACAGGGTCTGTCAAAAAAAACTAAGCCAATTTGAAATCTCTATAAAATGCACAATTTGATAGAGATTTAAAATATGTTTTTACACTAAATAAATAAAAGGCTCATAAATAATCTGTGATAATTTTATAACTTTATTTTAAATATTTTAGGAGTTATGCGGTTATTTCTACAGATTGCGAAAATTTCAGTTTTTCTCATTTTGTAATATTTTCTTTTTTCTCTTTTTCAGAATTTGTTTAGATTTAAAATTTTTCGTGAATACCTCTAAATATGCCATTCTCACATGAAGATAAAATAATTATAAAGCATTATAGAGTTGAAAAAGGTTATAGTGCAAGGAAATTACTTTCTGAATTCGATTATAAAGGATGGACTAGATCAGGTTTAGATTACTTATTGAGAACTATTGATGAAACAGGAAGCATTGAAAGGAAGGTTGGTAGTGGGCGACCAAAATCAGTTAGAGTAGATGAAAATATTCAGAAAGTGGAGGAACGTATCCTTAGTCAAGAGGATCGACCTGGTAGCCACATGACACCTGCTCAAATATCAAAAGAACTAGAAATTTTTTTGCATTTATTGTAAGAAGGATTATTAAATCTGATCTGCAATTTAAACCATTTAAAAGAGTGCATGGGCAAAGACTGTCAGAAGTAAACTGTCAGAAAAGAGTTGAGAAATCCAAACGTATTTTACATATAATAACTGAAGATAAACTTTCCAAGACATTTTTTACGGATGAAAAACGTTTTACGGTAGAGCCACCAAGAAACTCACAGAATGACCGGGTTTATTCTGATGTTGCGAAGAAAAATGAAATCCAAGATGAAAGACTGTACGCAACAAGGAGTCACTTTTCTTCTAGCGTCATGGTTTCTGTTGGAGTGTCCAAGTTGGAAAAAACTTCAATATTTTTTATTGAGCCAGGAGTGAAAATTAATGCTCAATATTATTCAAATACCCTGCTTGAGAAAATGCTTCCAGAAATGAGAAATTTGGCTAATCGAGGTTACTTTATTTTTCAACAAGATGGTGCAACATCACATACTGCCAAAACAACCATCGAATATTTGAAAAAGAATGTGCCTGAATTTCTGGAACCGAATAATTGGCCACCTAACAGCTCTAACCTAAACCCTGTAGACTACGGAATATGGGAAAACTTGGCAGAGAGAGTGTATAGGAACAAAATAAGGGATGTCAATCATTTGCGTGAGTTGATTATCGCAAAATGGGCAGAGCTCCCCAAGAGCAAATAAATCGAGCAATAGACGAATTCAGACCAAGATTAAAAAAAGTGATAGAAATGCAAAGGCATCATATTGAACAGTTCTTTTAATTTTATTAAACTAAAAATTATCTACAGTATATAGTAAAAAAAATTTTTTTCATGTTAAGTAGGAGAATCTCACTTTTTAGTTAGTTAGTAATAAAATTAACAATTCTGAAGATATCGTCATAAAAATTTAAGGGATAATAGGTGATTACCGATACTTTATTGTGTAAAAAATTCAACTTAATTAGATAAATGGTTTTGTTTTAATAAAAGTTTGAATTTGGCTTAGTTTTTTTTGACAGACCCTGTATATGTGTGTGTTCATGTCCCTCCTTTTGAAGGTCCTCAGTATCCGTTCAGCTTTTTCTTACCTCGTTTTGTTCATCGCTAACTCCTAAATCTTTTGTTCTTGAGTTTCTCTAAATTTCCTATCCATTTGGAGCACGCTATATTCCATACCTTTTATTACTTCATTTCTTCGCTATGTTAAGGGCTGAAAATTTTCGACGTTAAATCTCTTCAGACTATTTGTAGGTTTTGTTTTTGTCCGTTTTTGGTTCGTAAGAATTCTATATTATGTGGGTTTCTAATTTTTTTGCTAATTTTTGCATCATCAGCAAAAGATGTTACTCTACTATTATTGGTTATTTCACTCTCTATATCGGTTAAAATGATTACACAAAGAACACCAAACAGCAACAGACCGGCTAGTAGTCTACAGATCTACAGAAGCTAAGGCTAACAAAGACCCTAAGATCCACTCTAAGGTTAGCCCGAGAGAAAGGAAAGAGTAGGGGGTTAAGAGAAGAGAAGAGAATAAGGGGTTAAGTAAGGATCAACACCTATCATTCGTGGGTTAACATTCATTCAGAAAAAGAGAAAAAAGACTCACATCATCATCCGCCGGCCACTCCCGACAAGTCAGAAAAATAGTCGGAGAGAGTAGTATAGCCGCAAAAGGGGAGAGTGCAGGAATGTTGCAGGTTATTATGTAATGTTGCAAAGGGGGTGGGGGTGTTGCAAATGGGGGTTGTTGCAAAGGGGGGAAGGGGGGTTGTTGCAAAGGGGGTGGGGAAAGGGGGGGGGGGAAAACTTGGAGGCGGCGTTATCCCCCAAGAGAAAGGAGAGGAGAGAAAGGAGAGGAGGAAGAAAGGAGGAGAGGTGTTCACCTGGCAGGAGCCAAGTGCACATTAAGACTTCCAGCCGGGCTGGCGTTGTTTTATAGGCTCCTAATCAGCCAGTTGGCGTAAATGGCTTGAGTTGCCAGATACCGCGATACCATTGTATACATTATTATAGACTCCTAATCAGCCAGTTGGCTGGTTGTCAGATACCTCTTTTTAGCAGTATTATTGCATACATTATTATTATATACGCTAATCAGCCAGTTGGCTGATCGGGCTGGCGTTGTTTTATAGGCTCCTAATCAGCCAGTTGGCGTAAATGGCTTGAGTTGCCAGATACCGCGATACCATTGTATACATTATTATAGACTCCTAATCAGCCAGTTGGCTGGTTGTCAGATACCTCTTTTTAGCAGTATTATTGCATACATTATTATTATATACGCCTAATCAGCCAGTTGGCTGAGTTGCCAGATAGCGCCATGTATTCCATTGTATACACTATTATAGACTCCTAATCAGCCAGTTGGCTGGTTGTCAGATACCTCTTTTTAGCAGTATTATTGCATACATTATTATTATATACGCCTAATCAGCCAGTTGGCTGAGTTGCCAGATAGCTCCATGTATTCCGAAGACAGAGTTGCCAGATACCATTGTATACACTATTATAGACTCCTAATCAGCCAGTTGGCTTAGAAGGCTTAAATATTGCCAGATACCTGTTGTATACAGAATACCGGTAGTAGAAGGCATAACAATAAACAACATTGCATCATTCTTTTTATTATAAATATATAGAAAATAAATATACATTTGAGGAATATGCGTATAACAGAAATATATACACACAATTATGGATATATATATATATATATAAAATAAAATATACATTTGAGGAATATGCGTATAACAGAAATATATACACACAATTATGGATATATATATATATATAAATAAAATATACATTTCATATACATTTAAATATGTATAACAGAAATATATACACATAATTATATATAAATAAATATACATTTCATATACATTTCAATATGTACATAACAGAAATATACACACACACACAAATATGGTGATATATAAATAAAATATACATTTCATATACACTTCAATATGTACATAACAGTACAGGAGAAATATCAAGCAAAATATATATATATATATATATAAACACAAATCAATAGAAATATGCGTATAATCAAAATATATATACAATTCACTTTTTTTTCAAAATACTAAAATCGGTCTTAATCGAGTTTACAATTACATCATTATTGCTCTGCATTACGCAGTCTATGCGGCTTAATAATATTTCACCGCTTAAAGTATAGGGAAACCTGTATTCGATATGAATGGCTTTCATATCGTTCAGTACTATTTTTGTCCCCACTTTACAACCGGTTGGCAAGTCATCTTTAAATACGTCTAGAATACAATCAAAAGCACGCACAAAGAGTTCATCGTTAGCTACATTATTAAACGCAAGTTTATAAGAATGCTTTTCCAATCGAGGGTTTATTTCTACCGACTCGAGCTTTTCAATCGTGAACTCTTCACTCAACATAACGGCAATTGAAATAATCTTCTAAATCGTTACGGCAACTGCGCGTTATATAAAGAAATAGTTCTTCAGGGTGAACGGTGTAGGTGAGCTCAGCCTTGTACCGATCAATTGCTTTGTACCAAAGTTCATGGTATTTCAAAGAGTCTAAACTTTTTAAATAAACATCCAGCACTAGACCATTCTCACCAGTCCTACACTCGGTAAACCCATCGAGCAGAGCAGTGTATGCGTATTCAAGAACTGTATCAAAATAAAGCATATCCGTAACACGCGCGTCTAATATAGGTTTCAGTTTACGGAATCCGACGATTTCAAACATTCTGTCGAGGATGAAACGGTTTCGCGTAGGAATAAGAGCGTTATTATCAGAAGCATTCTTCCACATCAGCCTTATATCAATGCACGGCCGATCGTTATTTATACACAACGTACATACAACGGCGTATGAGGGCGCGTCACTAATCTGCTCTCTTCTTGTACCTACGTTAGCAGGTATTTTATAACGATCTTCACACCACTTATCAACTATCACAAAGATTCTATTCATCTCCTCGATACTTAAATAAACCCGTTTGTTTGTCGGTCTACATTCCGTTTCCAGTACATAGCTAATGGTACCGGAATTACGCCTGAACACGCGCAACGATTTCGTCACGGACACATCGTACGAGGCGTTGAGAATGCTGCTCAAAGGAAGTTCCATCGTATTCGAGGAGCGCACGTCTACTCGGTTCAAGCTCTGAGATAACTATGAGCCGTGTGAGGCACAGGCAGGAACGGTTCGACGGGCGGCTGACTCGATGATACGTGAATGGGCATGTTCGTACGACTCGAATTGTTGCACATATTTGTTTTTCCGTTTCGTCACTACCAGCCTACGCACTTTGGATAAGAACTAGGCGCTAATCATCTCCACACTCCGGCGCACTATTTGAGAGGAACATATGCTCATATTTTTCCTTTCTACCCATCAAACGATACTCGTCTCTAAAATCTGTTAAAAACTCACGCATGGCACTAGCCACAACCTCACTATGAACCTCATCATGATATACGTTAATATAGTGATAAAAACACCTAAGATTGTCCATGATCACGAGATTCACATTTTCAGACGTAGGGTATGAGTAATCGACATGGTGTAGCATGACGTAATACCGCTTGTCACACCACCCATCCACAAGGCTCATTATCCATACCTGCTGCTTCTCTTCTGCACGCGTTGTTTCTTTTACTTCACGGTGTATGTGAGACTTTATAAAGTTTAGCCCTGCAGCATACTTCAGCACATCGTCTGTGCAACGAAAGCCTTCAACAGTCTCACCAGAACATCCGTAGAGTATTTGTACATCTTGGAACTTCGCACAATCCAATGTGGTTTAAAAGAGGCATAGGAGGGGGGAATAGGAAGTTTTTCGGTATCCACCACATCCTCACACTTTACTGAATACCATTTCATAAACGTTGTGCAAGCAATATTAAAGGTAGCCATTTCAATATACGTCTGATCTGAATACACGTCTGATCTCTCGGGCTTACTGCGGTCGACTGACCACGCAGGGACTCCCAGATAGTAGCATGACTCACGCAGTGGGCGGAGCTTAGAACTTTCACCTACACACACACACACACACACACACACACACACACACACACACACACACACACACAGGAGAAAGTGAAACGCTATTTGATTTATTGAGATATTCATATATTTACAAATACGATTCGAGATATTCAAGTTATATATATATATATATTTACAAATAGATACGATTATATACAAGACGTGTGAGTTAGAAGCATCATTGGTATCCAAAGGGTACGGTATCATAGGTGCCAGGTAACTGGTAACGTTTCCTATAGGTGTTACGGCACACCATCGTACCCCTAAGTTCCTTCACGCCTCCCAGCTTCTGCGCCCGAAAATTGTGGGTGCCTACAATTAGTTGGTGAGGTTCCAAACATACTAGATCCTTCAACGACTCAAAGTTAACAACCTCCCGATTCGCATGGTTGAGCGTAATACCCTTTGCCTTCACGATATATTTCATTTCATCCCCTACCCTGACCCGTACCCCATAAGTCTTAGGTCCTGTTGAGATAAAAGAGTCGGCGTATGCGTCGTCCCCATACTCATCCTTGATCTCATCAGTGAGCTCGCCGAGGAACTCCCCAATAGCGGGCATGTAATCACCCTCCCTCTCTGTGAATATCACGCTATCTGTATCGGCATACAATACTCTCCGCCCAAGAGAATGCAATAGACCCCCAAAGTTTTATACGGGCGTAGGCTGTTGTGAAGCTCGCCACAGGTATGTTTGTAACCCTTGAGGTATCTGTGGCAAATTCAGTGTTGTTGTACTTTATTACGTAAGTATTACCTACATTCACGATCTCCATGACCTCTTTATCGGGGGCATTGGCATAATCCCAGACATCGCTATAACTTTGTGCCAAATGAATGTTCCCTCTGCCGGTATTCTGCGCAAATTTTCCCCATAGACTGTTTAGACACAATTTTGCACTAAAGCGCTTGCCAGGATTCTTTACAATTTGGACACGATCAAGTTGTATACCTTCGCGGTCGCGGTAACGTTGAATATAGGCAGACTTTTCATCTTCGGTATCAACTCCTCGCGGATACCCTGATGCTTCAACCTTATCCTTCAAAAAGGCGTTTATATATGGTGTGAAAAGGTTGGGGAGCTTCTGAAACCTCCACACCTCGTGTATCTTCAGTATTCTATAACCATGGCGTACGGCTAGGGCCAGCTCAGGACTTGTATATACGCCTCTGATCTTACGCTGGTGGGGTATATGGTTACATTCGCCGTTATCCTCTTCCGCGCACTTCACGCACAGGGGAAACATGAGCTTGTCGTCGATAACGACAGGTAAGATCGGCATCCATAAATTGCGTGGGGGGAGTACGTCTACGAAAGAGAGCCCAAAGTAATGATCATTCAAATTTTTTGAAAATTCATTGATGGATGGTAGGCTAGGCCCCACCAGTTTCTCAGGAGCGCCCACGGGGTACGGATTGCTCTTCATCACGTATGGGTATAAAGAACAGAAATCGTAGTAATGGAGCTTCACGCCCTCCGTAGGTGGGAAGTATAGTCTGAAAGGATTTGTACGTCCTCCAAACAAGCTATCACCACATTTGAGAGGATCCAGCACCATTGAACGCTTGATCGTTTTTATTTCCTCACGGTATACATCGTCTGTCTCCATCCGTGCATCATATTCATGCTCCCACAAGACTTTGTGAGTGAACTGTGATCCTATAAGTTGATCGCGGGTGCGGGTCGATGCAAGACAGTCGGCAGGAGACCTACCGTTGATATCTCCGGTGACTCCGCACTCAGGACGGGGGCATCCATGCCACCAGCAACCGTTAAAGGAGTACACAGTCTTCACACCAGTGACACGGTTTTCACTTAACCCATCAACCCAAAAAACACGTCCATTAATCTTAATGGGTACTTCACCCGTGTTGCGGGCGTGCTTTATGTATACACCTGTTTGTTGCTGCAGGTGTATGAGCCAGTAAATAGCCTTGTGTCCGTAACTGCGGGGGTTGTTTCGGTGAATAATGGCTAAGGTGTCTTTAGGCATGAAGTTATTCTTGAACACCGTAAAACATAATGATGCGATGGTGGTTGCGACTTGCAGTGGATCGCATTTGAAACGGGCTATGTACATACTTCTAAAGGCCTGGAAACATACTCTAAGCACGCGCACATCATTCACGCAATAACGCTCACATTCATCAGCTATATTATAAGGGTTACTTTCATTAAAACTGTCGTAGTATCGATCAAAGTCTTCACGTTCATCCATGCAGTCAAAATAATGTTTGGGGGGTGGTGGGCCTACGTAGTTTAAAGTCTCGCTGGTGAGGAAAGTGTATGGGAAGTATCCTTTGGAAACTTCAGCTGCTACTCCCATCACCTTGGGTAGCTTTGCTAATTTACAAGGTGTGAATAATAAAGTATCTTTAAATTGTACATTGCCTCTTATCTGCATCTGTATTAATTTGTTGCCTCTTTTCAATGGATCACCTGTAAATATCTCAGAGGATTCGTGTTCAAGCAACTCCTTATAAAGGAACTGCGTGTCAAACTTTGCCCCGTTATGGGCGAGAATATACACAGTCATTTTTTTGAACTTGTCGGCTAACTTGACAATATAGGACACAAATAGTTTCACAGGACTATCGCTGACATTCGTTTTAAAAACGTTTGTCCGTTTACCGCATTTGGGGCACTCGTCACATTCGATACCCATACACTCATCACAGATGGTCTGGCTCACAAGTAAATGTGGAATTACCTCTTTGGTTTCAGCGTTCGTATATGTTTCTATATCGTAGTACACAGTTATACAAGGGTTATTTTTAGGCTTAGCATCTTTCATATAACACACATGCTTTACTCCATCCGCCTTATATTCCTCCTGGCATGTAGGACAGTGAATTACGTCGCACTTGTGCTTAAATTTTCCCCAATTATCCATTGTGTGAAACATACCACATTCACAGATTCTCATTTTCCTGCACGTACCAATTGATTTATGGAGATCAAAGCAGCTATTATTGAAAAATGTGCGTCTACACACACACAGTCTCTCTTCTCAACTACACGGCTTTCACATTTGGTGCTTTTACACTGCTCACATACCATGTGACATTCTTTACAATGTCTCACTATATCATCCGCAAACTCGAGGCACCCCTTACACAAATCATGATGTCTCCCATATTTTCGACTTTTGTCATAACTCGCGTAAAGCCCCCTTATATTACGGATGGGGAGATACGTTGTCCTGACAATCCTAAAATAAGTAGGGGCCTTGTACGATCTCTCACACAGCTTTTAAAAACATACACAGTCCGGCGGCGATCATCCAAACCAAATATAACTATGCGCACATTCATTTCCTGTTCTACCTTTCTCAGCTCTTCAGGACCCATATTACAGTCAAATTCAAGTTCACAGTCTACAGCTAGTTTACGGGCACGCTCAACGATCGTAGGCAGCCAAATTTTTTGAGTCCGTGTATTTTGTACAGTAAACATACGTGCTAAGAGTACTGCTATAAAGCCGCAACCACGATCGACGTTTATATGCCTTCGGTAAATAGTTGGAGAATTGAAGTTAAGAGTGTACGGTATGGCACTATGACCCGCAACACGGAATACACGGTCAATATTTACCGTGAAGTTGTCCATATTGAAGGCTATACTACTTTGGACGGCTTGCATTATACGCCCTAATATATATTCTACATCTTCAGCAGCCAAACGTCTGAACGGTACTATCACCCAATAATCGTCTACATCACCGTCATCTGACCCGAACCCAAAGGACAGACTCGTCCTGACCTCACGCTCGTCGCGATTCTGAAGAGCAAACTCTATAATACGCTGTACTACCCTGCGTATCCCGCGCTCAATTCCATTGCTATACAGGGCTCTAGGGTCGACCCTGACTCTATACCGATTTCTAGTCAAGGCGGGGTGGGGGCTGCGGATCGCACTAACTCGAACGTAATAACATCCTCAACAGAACGGGGGGCGGAATTAGTGGCTATATTAGGTGCTGCTGATGGGGGCCCTGTTGCGTAGGAGGGTTGGGGATCTATTATTGTAGACTTAACAGAACGGGGGGCGGAATAAGGGGGTATATTAGGTGCTGCTGCTGGGGAGGTTGTTGCGTAAGAGGTTGAGGGTTGGGGGTCTGCTGCAACAGGTACGTATTTCGGCGCTTTATACCTGATGTGGGGTTCTCATACCTCCGCTTTGGACGTGCAACCTGTATCGCTGGTGAGGGTTCAGGGGAGGAGATCACAACTACACTGTCATCGTCATCCGTAATGATAGGGTGCTCTACCTCATCGTCGGTTCTGTGGGAGAAGAAATATAAGGATCAGCACTCAAAATTTGTAATATTTTGTAAATGACCCACTTAGGAGTGTGACGTGTTAGAAATGGACTCTGTAGAAAAATTCAGATTCACGAGCCCATCCACATGTATTATATCTGGACCTACAGGATGTGGTAAAACTGTGTTTATGCTTAAAATCATTAAAGAAAAGGGCGAGATGTTCTCGAAATTTGTGCATAAAGTTATATGGTGCTATTCGACGTATCAATCAGTGTTCAACGAGTACCAAGATGATATTTTGTTCCACAAAGGTGTATATGACGTTAATTCGCTAAAGGGAACTGAACATACAATCATTGTAATTGACGATCTCATGTTGGAGATGGATAAAACGTTTGCCGAGACATTTACAGTATACTCCCACCATCTTAACATAAGCGTGTTCTTCATCAATCAGAATCTATTTTTCAAAAATAGATACATGCGCGATGTGTCGTTAAATACGCAATATCTAGTCTTATTCGCGCAACGTAGAGATGTATCACAAATTGGGGTATTAGCCAATCAAATGTTCCCGAATCAGCGTAAGGAGTTTTTGGAAGTTTATAAAGAAGCTACAAGCACGCGTTACGGATATTTGCTTTGCGACCTTCATCCGCGAAACACGTTTAGAGTGCTTCTGCGAACGAATATATTTCCAAACGAGCCTGAAACGGTGTATATTCCAGAATGACAAAGAGACTAAAGAAATACCATGAATTAATAAAAATCTATCATCGACTGCCCCGGGCAATGCAGCAGATGTTTATTAAAAATATCGACGCCGACTTTTTAAAATGCATCTGTGAAATCTGTCTTAACGTTATAAATTGCAATGTATCAATGAAAACCCATCAGAAGGCTCGCCTACGCCGCTACAAGAACATAATACGTACACTCGCTCGTAAAAGTCAAACTGTAGCGAAGAAAAAACGAGTTATTGTGCAAACAGGAGGGTCATTTCTCCCCATCTTATTTTCAGTTTTGGGCCCTTTACTGACTAGATTAATATAATGAAGAAAGTGGTAGTGATTCCCCACGAGGTGTACGCTTCACTGCAAAGAGACACGGATCTAGATCCCCGTAAAAGCAGACTTAAAAGAATGGAAAGCGAATTGTTAGCCCTATTAAACAGTGAAAAAACACCTGATGAGAAAAGAATCTTATACCAAGAAGCTCTGCAGAAATTTCTTCACGAGTACGAAAATTATAAGAGCCCTACGGAGATTCCTGTGGTTATTAGGCACAGCACGGGGGCGATGGCGACATAGGATCTGTCCGACGATACAGCTGATCAACCAAAAAGATTAGCCACACAACATATCGAACATGTATTAAAAAGTACCCTCCCACATACATTGAGGAGTAAAGGCTTAGTCTTTATAATCTATTGAATGAGGATCCAGCCATACAATGGACCGATACAGGCGAGATCATTGTGGAAGGATCAAAGGTACAGGGATCGAATATCGTAGACATTGTCCATGATCTGGTGAGAAAGTGGGATAGGCCATCACCATCAGGATGGAAGCATATTAAAGCAAGACTACAACAAATAAATGTCCCTAAAACGTTGATAGGAAATCTGAACAGGTTAAAAGACTTGGAACACGCAACGTCTGTGGCACAATTGAAGACGCCGTCACCCCCTGCGGTAACACCTTTCAAGAGGAGAAAGAAGAGGTTAAACCAACCCTACCCACCTGCCTCTAAAATACGCAAATGGCTAACGTATTAACTAAACGTTATTATGACATTTCTGCCCCATCCTCTTACGGGGCGTAGATAGACTGCACGTTTACGGAGTAGGAAAAAAAGATGTTGAAAGATTTTTGAGGGAGCAGGACGCTTATACGCTTCATAAGCCTGTGAGAAAAAGGTTTAAAACAGCCAAGACAACGGCTTCCTCGATTGATTCTATTTGGCAAGCAGATTTAACAGACATGCAAAGATATTCTGTGTATAACGATGGTTACCGCTACATTCTATTCATAATAGACGTATTCTCTAGATATCTGTGGCTAGTTCCTCTGAAAAATAAATCACCTGAAACAGTTGCTAAAGCCACCAAAACGCTAATGTTAAAAGAAAACAGGGTTCCTGGCTATTTTTGTACGGATATGGGGAAGGAGTTTATAGGCCGTGCTTTTCAGAATATGTTGACAGAGTTTAATATCAGCTATTACACAACCAATTCTATACATAAGGCTTCTTTAGCTGAAAGAGTTCAGCGCACCATAAAGGAACGCATGCACCGTTATTTTACACATAAAAACACATACAGATTTCTAGACATTCTGGAACCATTGGCATCATCCTACAACCGCTCACACCATCGCACGATTGGGGCAACACCTAACGAAGTTTTAGAAAGAGGTACGCTCCCGAGAAGAGATGGACCACCACCACCACCACCACCACACTCTGTGCGCTTCAAAATCAATGATTATGTAAGGCTGTCGCGTTCGGGGAATAAATTCGCAAAGGGTTTTGAGCAAGGATGGACACGCGAGATTTTTAAAGTTAGGGCTGTGAGACCTAAAGGTGTGATAATGATGTATTACATTGAAGATTTGAATGGGGAAGAAATCTCAGGAGGCTTTTACCGCGAGGAATTGCAGAAAGTTGCGTTTAATTTAGAAAAAAATGTGTTTAAAATTGAGAAAATTTTAGGAAGCAAAGGTTCAGGAAGGAGAAAAATGTACCTGGTGAAATGGCTAGGGTACCCAGAAAGCTTCAACACCTATATAAAAGCTGATGCAATAATGAAGCTTAAATAGTATGCAACATGGCTCCTAACCATTTCTACGTCACACTCCCGTCCTCCTCGTCCCTGTCTGTACACCCTAACAACACGCTAGCCAACTTTGTAACAGAACTCCATGGGCATTGAATTGGGTCGTGATTCGTATGAGGTGGGGATATGCGAAATTCAGCTGGACACCGTCTTTTTAAATATTGAACATGAAGAAACCGTTTTTACGATTCTTAGAGACATTGACGAGTGTGAAAAAGCTGGGGTAGCTATGGATGAAACTATGCGCATCGCTTGGACTAAGATTGCACGGTATTACAGTACAGAAGTAAGACTAGGGCCGGGTCAATATGGTTCGGCCGAGGATGTTGTGAGAGGCTTAAACGTAAGTTTAAGAAACTCAAACCTTACGAATGATTTAGTATATGAAATCGTAAACAACCCTGCACATACACTAATCCTAAAATCAAAGACTAACAGATGTCTTAAAGAACATAGAAAGTTCAAAATTCTAACCAACGGCCGATATAGCGCAGCCTTCCAAAGAGACACATTTCACGAGACACAGTATAACTTGTCCAGATTAATGTATCAATTGAAGATGGAGAAATTGGCTGAAAGGTCCCCAGACATGTGCTATATTTACAGTAATATAGTGGAGCACCAGTTTGTTGGGGATACCCAGGCACGCCTGCTGCGCATTGCTCACATCCCCAACCATAGAGGAAGGAGTTTGAGTATTACATATGACAGACCCCATTATGTGAATGTCGCAACTAATTTAATAACCAATATCACAATATATATAAGAACGATTGAGGGCGAAAACTTCCCATTCGGTAACGGGAGCTTAACAGTGAAGCTACACTTTCGACGCACTGAGTTATAATGGATAGAAAGCCTTTCACCGTCTATCGAGGGATGCGATACCAGCGCGGTAGTGGACTTGGATCCATTTTTTCATCCATACTACGTACGGCTGTTCCTTTGCTGAAGAGGGGTGCCAGATACCTTGGAAGGAAAGCGCTACAATCAGGCCTTAACACTGCAGAAGACATATTGGCCGGGGCTAAACCTAAAGAAGCCTAAAAAAACATTTAAAGCGTACACGGAACGAAATCATCAAAGATGCAAAGAGAAAAATGCGTGGTGGCGGGAAGAAGAGAGGGCCCCCGGAAGAAGAAGAAGAAGGGGTCACGTGGTATTAAACGTAAAAGGCTATCAAAAAAGAAATGCTGTAAGCGAATGAAACCTATGGTTGACCACTTTTTTGACTGATATAAGCTAAGGATATTGATCTCATGAATCATAGTTTGTTTACCACTTGTCGAGAGAGGAGTCACTATTTCGCCATGGCACGCTTCATCCACCCATGTAGTTCACAATGCTGTAAGTCGGAGCTGTCCTTTTTTGAGCTCCCGCCAACCCAAGTTTCTATTGAGCACAGTGACTTTATTACAATTAACCCTTTAAACACAATTAGTTCCCCGAGTGCACCTATAGAATTCGTGATACCCAGCTCAGGTCCTTACTTTTTTGATCCAAGCTGTGTGCACATGTACGCTAAGCTACGTATAGCCCATTCTGATGGAACGGCCTGCGATGACAAATATGCTGTATACCCTGAAACAAACTTTCTGCACGCCATATTCAACCAGTGTGACGTATATTTAAATCAGACCAACATATCGGCAGGCACGGGGTACTATCATCTACGAGCCTATTTGGAAAATGTCCTCAACTTTTCCAAAGAAGCGAAGGCTACCTTTTTAAGTGCGGAGGGATATTATCAAACTAAAGATGAAAATAGTATAAAGGACAAATTTAAAAATTCTAAAAAGAAAATATACGAGTGTTTTGGACGGTTGCACACAGATTTCACTTTCCAGGAGAAGTTGCTTGTGAACGGGGTGGATATGAAAATAAAGCTCACCCGCACGAGTCCTGAGATCTGCTTAAATCTGGATGCGAATCAAGAAGAGGGCGCAAAGTCCGTTGTGGTTCACATTATGGACACATACCTCCGCGTACGGCGAGTGAAATTAAGTTCACCAAAACAACTAGAAATTGAGAAAAATTTACTAAACGCTACAGTGAAATATCCTATTAACAGAGTGCAGATCAAACTATATACGGTTCCTGCAGGGTTGGCATCGAAGCAGATAGAAAACATTGCCCTGGGAAATCTTCCTAAAAGGATATTAATCGGCATGCAGGACCACGCTTCGGTGAATGGAAAATATAAAAAGAGTGCCTTTAAATTCGAGAATTTCGGACTTAAAAATATAACTCTATACGTTAATGGCACTGCTTTGGGTGGAACAATGGGTACGGACTATTCATCAGACGCTGTGTTACCTCTTTGTGCCAGAGCCTATAGTAATCTGACCCATATTGCAGGTGATTGTGATGAGCTTGGTAATGGGGTAACGCAGGAAGAATTCATTGATCAATTTAACCTTTATCCGTTTGACATTACACCTGACTTATCTGCTAGCGTAAATACCCATTTAACACCACAGCAGAGCGGTAACATCTCAGTGCGGCTGGAATTCGCCAAGCCTATAGACGCTCCTATTAGTGTACTAGTATATCTCGAATCGCAAGCCCTAATAGAAGTAGATAGATTTAGAAGCGTTATCACTGACTTTTAAAATGGATGCTAATACACTTCAGAAAGTAATGGAGCGAGTCACACGTTCCAAATTTATCGGCGTGTTTGCGAAGACATTGAGTTTGCCAAGTACGCGAGAATGCGGTAGTCGTGAACACAGACATCATCGGTAATGAAGGGATTCACTGGATCGCTGTCTATTTTAAAAATAGACAGCGCCTGTACTATTTTGATTCACTCGGTACTCAACCCTGGAGTGACCCTATTATTGTAAAATTTCTCGCTCAGTTACATATTCCCGAAGTTGTATGGAACCCATTTCGTATGCAGGGATATTTTACTAATGTTTGCGGAATGTACTGTGTCTCATTTCTCATGCATATGTCAAATGATAAAGAATTTATAAATTTTTTAAATTTATTTGACCCGTGTCACACTCACCGAAACGATGAAATGGTATGCAGACAGATAAAAAACCGTTTTCCAATTGTACGTACTCGTTGTATATTATAATGTTTTTGTTCGTATATTTGTATATTCGTTTATTGTACTGATTTCTTTCATTTAATAAATTTATGAAAATATATTGCGTCTTCTTATCCCAAAAAGATCGAAAAACACTTACATTATTTGACATTGTTGACTGATTAGTATATCATCCGTATTCCCTTCAAAAGATTGTATAACTCGTGTCAAATCCTCATCGGACCTTAAAGGAAAACATATACAGAGTATACAGACAGACAGATCCCCATTATGTGAAGATATCTTTGGTTCGAGGAGTGAACGCCATAAAAATTTCGATTTTAGCATAATGGGGAAATAACATTGATTGACATTTTTGGCGAGTATCTGAAATACTACAACTCTCCGTATATATATATAAAATCGAATTATGGACACTTACATTTCTATGGTAGTCCCTTGCGTCGGATTGTAAGGAGCGTCACTGCAAATATCTTCTACGGTTTGCGTCGAAAATAGTTCGCCACAATCAGCAGCATTGAAAAGACTAATTGTGGTTAATGCTGCAGTATCACGTTCTTCATACAAGTCTGGGGAGACGTACAGGTCCATGGTGGAGGATGTGTGACACTGCTGACTGATCAGTATATCATCCGTATTCCCTTCAAAAGATTGTATAACTCGTGTCAAATCCTCATCGGACCTTAAAGGAAAACATATACAGACAGACAGACAGACAGATCTCCATTATGTGAAGATATCTTTGGTTCGATTACCAATTTCGATTTTAGCATGATGGGGAAATAACATTGATTGACATTTTTGACTAGTATCTATTTGACGAAATACTACAACTCTCCGTATATATATAAAATTCTAATTATGGACACTTACATTTCTATGGTAGTCCCTTGCGTCGGGTTGTAAGGAGCGTCACTGCAAATATCTTCTACGGTTTGCGTCGAAAATAGTTCGCCACAATCAACAGCATTGAAAAGGCTAATTGTGGTTAATGCTGCAGTATCACGTTCTTCATACAAGTCTGGGGAGACGTACAGGTCCATGGTTGATTATTCAGTGATGCGAAAATAGCTACTGTTACTCCCAACTGAAAATATCCCCTTTTATATGCACATTCGCCAAGCTCCGCCCAAAAGACCAGATGTCCGTCGTGATTGGCTGCCGATGTAGCTGGGTGGAGCTATGACGTGTACCAATCCGCTATAACGAGACCGGACGAGTAACATATATATAAAATCGAATTATAGGCACTTACATTTCTATGGTAGTCCCTTATATTATATCTTACAAATTATTAGTATTGTTTGTTAACATAATTGTTAACTTATTTTATAATAAAGAAATTATATCCTAATTATATTTTAAAAAGAACATTCGGTTTCAACGTTAAGCTGTGGTCTAAGGCGGCGTGGCATGAATAAATACTAAAATAAAATTAAATGTTAAAAATCTTTATTCATACGTTATTAAAAGTTAAAAATCTTTATTAATAAAACAGGATAGAAGCATATGAAAGTCAAGGTAAACTATAGTTGCAAATTAGGTTATACGATGTTTTTCGGATATACTACTGCCTCGGGTAAAATGGTCCTGTTATTTTAAATCACGTATTTGAAAGAGTTAATTATTATTGCTACATAGAAAAAATCGTGCATTACGATGTTTTTCGGATATACTACTGCCTCGGGTAAAATGGTCCTGTTATTTTAAATCACGTATTTGAA
>JAJOZX010005369.1:25000-282500 GCA_023014485.1 Bathynomus jamesi | reverse complement strand
CGTAATGAAAGAGGCGCTTGTGTTATTTTATACGGTTGAATCTTGTATAACCATATAAATATATATTGTGGTATTTTATATGATTCATTAGTTTATTATATATACAAGTACATTTGGAATAACAGCCGTTATATATGTGTTACACGATTAATGGGACACATGGCGCTATCTGGATTACCTTGCGCTATCTGGCAACTCAGCCAGAATAGAGGATTATAAAAGATCGCGAAGCTGGCGAAGAACCATTCCCCCCTCGGCTCCGGCCGAGTAAGGAGCTCTGCTCCTTCTATTTCAGGCCCTTTGGTAAACCCCATAGTGGCCTCTTAGGTTAGGGAAACGAAAATAAATTGGGGGAGAACTCCACTCTGTCCTTCAGGTGTCTCTCTCCCTCCTTCAGCTCTCTCTCTCTCTCTCTCTCTCCTGCATGTATCTTCCTCCTTCAGGCGTCTCTCTCTCTCTCCTGCATGTTTGCCTCCAGCATGTGTACTGCATGTGTACATCCAGCATGTGTACCTACTGCATGTGTGCGTGTACCTCCAGCATGTGTACTGCATGTGTACTCCTGCATGTATACGTATGTGTGTACCTACTGCATGTGTACCTACTGCATGTGTACCTCCAGCATGTGTACTCCTGCATGTGTACCTATCCTCTCTCCTTCAGGCGTCTCTCCCTCCTACAGGCGTCTCTCTCTTCTTCAGGCGTCTCTCCCTCCTACAGGCATCTCTCTCTCTCTCTCCTTCAGGCGTCTCTCTCACCTTGGCTCAGCCAACTGGCTGATTCTGGCTGATTAGGAGCCTATAAAACAACGCCAGCCCGGCTGGAAGTCTTAGTGTGCACTTGGCTCCTGCCAGGTGAACACCTCTCCTCCTTTCTCTCCTCCTCCTCCTTTCTCTTGGGGGATAACGCCGCCTCCAAGTTTTCCCCCCACCCCCCTTTCCCCCACCCCCTTTCCCCCACCCCCCTTTGCAACAACCCCTTTGCAACATCCCCCACCCCCTTTGCAACAACCCCCACCCCCCTTTGCAACATTACATAATAACCTGCAACATTCCTGCACTCTCCCCTTTTGCGGCTATACTACTGGAGAGAATAGGAGAGGAGTGAAAGATGAAAAGAAGTGAAATAAGAACGCTTACAAACCATGCAAACACAGTCTTAACTCACAGTCATACCATGCAAACTACAAACATGCAAGAAAAGAGTTACAGACATGCAAGTAAAAAATGTAGGTAAAGTTAAACAAAAAGTGGGTGAGTTTACGCTACGAGCTACATCTACGTTCGTGTTAGTCTATTTTTTTTTTTTTTAAATAATTTTATTGCTGGCATCACACGCTGGCATGTCACAAGCTGGCATTCATTGTCAACAGACTCATCCTCGAGCACCACCACCAGAGCTCCTGTTGCTAACTTTGTTTTTTTTATTTTAAACAACGTTAATACTTTTAAAATGTCTGTCAAGACGGTTCTTAAACATATTAACGCTGGTAGAATGAACGACTGACGCGGGAAGATTATTCCATTTATCAATTACTTTAAACGTAAAGAAGTTTTTAGCGATATTAGTAATGAAACGTCTGCCATGCAACTTAAATCCGTTATTGCGAGTATTACTATTATCGAAAGTGAACAATTTGTCAAAATTTACGTTATCGATGTTATTAACGATTTTGAAAACTTCAATAAGCTCCCCCCTTAATCTCCTAGTTTCGAGTGAATACAGGTCTAACTCTTTAATCCTATCTTCATAAGGCTTATTGCGCAATGACGGAATCAGTTTCGTGGCAAGACGTTGAACCCTTTCTAACCTATCAATATCCTCACGCAAGTACGGGCACCAAAACTGAACTGCATATTCCAAATGAGGCCTGACTAGGGACTTGTAAAGGGGCAATATAATATCCTTCGATTTAAATTCGAAATTACGCGCTTTGAAGCCTAACATCCTATTAGCTTTTGCGCAAGACTCCAGGCACTGGTTCCTAACCTTTAAATCCTTAGATACGCGTACGCCTAAATCTACTTCCTCGTCAACGCTCGCTAACTCCCTATCATCCATCGTGTACGTGTAATTATTGTTGCGAGAACCTATATGCAAAACTTTACATTTGTCTACGTTAAATTGCATCTGCCACTTATCTGTCCACTCCATAATCCTATTTACATCGTCTTGGAGACTATTACTATCGTCCTCGTTAACAACCTTACCGCCTATTTTAGTATTGTCCGCGAATTTTGACACGTTACTAGTCAAACCTACATCTATGTCGTTAATGTAAATTACGAATAGCAATGGGCCTAACGCTGAACCCTGTGGGACACCGCTACCTATATCTAACCACCCCGATTCACTACCATTAACTACGACCCTCTGTCTCCTAGCACGAAGCCATTCTTCTAACCAGTTAGCTACCTGACCGCGTATACCGTACGCTTTGACCTTCGCAATTAGTCTCCTATGCGGAACTGTATCGAACGCCTTTTTAAAATCTAAATAAATAACGTCAGCTGCTCTATGCCTATCGTATTCGCGCACTATTTCGTTATAAAATACTAACAAATTAGTTAAACAAGACCTATGGCGTCGAAACCCATGCTGACTACTATTAATCAAAGCTCTACTTTCTAAGTGATCGATGATACGATCCCTAACTACGGATTCCAAAAGTTTACCGACAATTGACGTTAAGCTAATGGGCCTATAATTGCTAGCTACTGCGCGGTCGCCTTTTTCAAAAATAGGCGTGACGTTAGCTAATTTGAAGTCTTCAGGAATAATCCCCGTTTCGAGTGACTGATTAAAAATCTTCGTTAAGGGGCCTACGATAACGTCTTTCAAATTTTTCAAATGTCTGGGATAAAAAGCGTCAGGGTCTGGAGCCTTGCTAACTTTTAGCCTATCGATATAATGCGCAATCTCAGCCTCGTAAACAGTTATTTCATACAAAATAGTCTCGCTACTAAATGGAAAGATATCGTCCACGTCGGGGACATTATTTACGTCTTCTACGGTAAAAACTGTCGCAAAAAAGTTATTGAAAATACCCGCCATCGCCTGCACGTCAGAAACCAAAGCGCCATTAACATCCACTAGAGGGCCTATGTTATCTTTTACCGGCTTACGATTATTAACGTATTCAAAAAACTTTTTGGATTATGTTTACTATCAGCAGCTATAAGTATCTCTAAATTACGCTTGGCATTCCGAACTGCTCTTTTAACCTGACGTCTAAGCTCGATATATCTATTAAAGTTAGCTGCCGTGCCATTGCGCTTACTAAGTCTATACGCTCTATTACGCTCGTTTATAAACTCTCCTATTTCCCTAGTCCACCACTTCGGCCTACCACGATTTCTAGCGCGCTTGGGCCTACGAGGAATAAACTCCCTTTCAATATTCCTAAAACTTTCTTTAAACGCCACCCAACGCAAATTTGTGTCATTGCCCATAAATAAGTTATCCCAGTCCACTACTCTCATCCTATCAGCAAAACTATCAAAATTAGCCCTACGAAAATCAGGGACTTCTATTACGTTACTATCCTGGGTGTTTTCTATCAATAACTTAAACCTAAGAATTTGATGATCACTACATCCTAAACTCTCGCCTACTTCTAAACCTTCGACTATATTCTCGCCGTTCGTCATCACCAAATCTAAATATTGTCACCGCGCGTTGGTTCGGTAACTATCTGTCGTAAAAAGTTATCGTCCATAAACTCAACCAATCTCAAACCCTCCTCATTACCAGTAAAATTCTCGTAATTAACATTAGGCCAGTTAAAGTCTCCGACAATTATACTATTCCGATTGTCAATAAAATTACCAAGAAGTGAGTAAAATCTAGTATCTGTATCAAGGGGTTGAACGGGAGGTCTATAAACAACAACAAAATTAAAACTGATACTACGCGCCCTAACTTCAACACATATCGCATTAATTGCCGCCGGAAAATCTAACTTAACCTCGATAGCCCTAAGGGAATTACGAATGTACAGCAAAACGCCTCCACCAAACCTATGTAACCTATCATTAGTAAAGAGTTTAAAACCCGGTATATCAAGTTCCCCCAACAAGTCCCGAGTCACGGTATTTAACCAAGTTTCAGTGATAGCAACTATATCATAGTTGCTGGAATAAATTATCGCCTTAAATTCATTTAATTTATTTCTAATACTACGCGCGTTACAATAAAAGACGTTTAAGTTATTTTTCACCACGGGCCCGCGTTTTAAACTATTTATCACGTCGGGCCCGCGTTTCCCGGACCCACAACGTTTAAAGAAGGCTTCGACCTATACAGCTTTCCCACGTTTTCGTCTATTAACCTACCTAGCCTAGCATTGCCTATTTCATTAAAATGCACCCCCATCTTTTATAAAAAGGCTAGGATCACTGGATTCGGACCACAGCTTTACGAAGGGTACATTTTCCTCAGCACAAATCTCTTCTAATTTGTTATTAAAAAATATTGTTTTTGACGTGATTCTAAGACCCAACTCGTGCTTAGGGGTAATACCTAGAACTAAAGACCTATCTGACCTCGCCTTCAGGGACCTAATTAACCCCCTATATCTCTCCAAAAGGTCAGGCACTCTTGTATCGGGCCTATACGAGTCGTTGCCTCCTACCATCGTCACCAACATTGAGTGACGGGAGGCAACGTCAATCCTATCCACTTCGTCTCTAACTCTGTCAACCCTGGCCCCTGGGAGACAGACCCTCCTCCTCTTGGTTGGATGCCGTTTAACGAACTCTTTGTCCATGTGGCGCACTAAAGAGTCTCCGATTAAATAGTTTCCCCCCTCATTCACGTCCCTTTCCAAATGGGCGAAAGGGTTCGAAACCTCGATAGTGGGGGGGGATTCCTATCACCTAACGTACGCGGCCTAGCTCCACCCTTAACCTCTCTAAATCCCTCGCTATCTACTACTCTCGGACTAACCTTAACCTCTTCCTCAACTCTATCTAACCTTCCCGACAAGCTACCTAAACTAGAAACTAGGTTACGCACCTCACCCTTCAAATTACTAACGTCTTCAACGTTAGTATTGGTTCGGCTTCCGTCAACCGTAGCCCTACCGTTGCCCTCATCAAGCGTTGCAAGTCTTTCCACTACCTCACCTACACTGCGTTTGATGTCAACTAATTCCTCCATGAACTCGCAAAAGAAACAAACTGATCTATCGGTAATCGCCATAGGACCGCCGTTATAATCCTTAAATTCCGAATACCACCGGTTTACCCTACACCTAACACACGACGCTTTCTGCGACGGCATCGCGGAGTTAAAAATTAGTTTAAACCGTCACAGGTATAAGTTAAATTAAGCCGGCACGCTATGAAAACTTCTAAATCGCTAAAAACCACTAATATTCAATTACTTAACAATAACAACGTGAATTTAAACGCAAGTATATAAAATTCAAAACTATCCAAAAGCAAAATTCTCAGCAATATACAAAAGTAGATGCAATATCAGAGAGCTCAAGAAATGAGTCCGTTCAGTACGTCGTCCCTACGAGGCTGTCCGTTTAAGAAGGAAGGTTAAAAAGATGGAAGAAAATTTGACGTTTTAAAGCAAAGCGAAGAAGGGAGGTTGAAAGCGAGGAAGGAAATTTAAAGATAAGTGAAAATTTTAAATAGTAGTGGCGCTATGTTCTTATAGGGTACGAAGCTACGTACCTCCGATTTTGTTGATGATATTTCTTGGACTATAACCACTTGCCGGCACTTTCTGGAGAAGTTATTACATTCATCTTTCTATTTTGCTCGCTATACCCATAGGCTTCATTTTATGTGCTATGATTCCATGATCACACTTGTCGAATGCCTTAGTAGAGTCTGTGTACTTTACATTATAATTTTCATTGTTTTCGAGTGTATCGATGATACTGTTGTAATGTTCTATCAAGGGTGATAGGCGCAATCTTCCTAATCGGGATCCATGCTGTTCTCACTGAATCTTTCCCGTACCTCTAAAACGTCGTCGATTTTTTTCTGACTATTCTTTCGACAATTTTGGTGAGATGGAATGTCACTGACACTGTGCTATAGTTCTTTGATTGAGATCTATCCCCTCCTTTATCTATGGAAACAATGTTTGCTCTCTTCAGGACTTGTAATCACCAAAGCAACGCGATTCCAAACGAGCTGTAACAACTCACTAAACAACACACTTTTATTGTAAAATTTTCAAGTTTTGACCGACAAATTAAATTTAAGCATAGTAGTATGAGCGCATTTGGTTAGAGGAAGTTGGGGTGCTCTGAAATTCTGCCCCATGGAGGGGCCCCCTGAAGGCCTAGCCTTTGTTATGAGGGCCCCGCTTTACTTAAGTTCTTAACCCATTTATGGGGTCTCACAGGTCTTAATGAAGGGCATTTGTCCCTTGAGGGACCCTTGCGGGGGCCCCCCTCTCCTCCTTGGGGAGGGAAAAAAATAGCATTTAAAAAAATTAAAATTTAAAAAACTAAATTTTAAAAAATTAAATTTTAAAAATAAATTTAAAAAGAAAAAATTAAAAAAGGATCCGTCTTCACCTTCCTTCAAAAAAGAAAAAATATCCATCCTCGTCCTCCTCCTTGGGGGGTGGGGGGTGGGGGTTAAATTTAAAAAGAAAAAGAAAAAAATTCATCATTGCTTTCCTCCTTTAAAAAAGGGTTCATCATAACCTTCTTTCACGAGAGAAAAATCCTCCTGCCTATGGGGTTCTTTCAAGGTTTTTCGAAACAAACAAACATTCAAATACTTTTTGTTCCAACGTGTTCGCGGTCCCCGTTAGTTTTAGCTGCAGGGGCCAGGGGAATCAAACATTCTGAGTTCTGACAATAGCAATAAAAATAAATATCTGAAAAAGGTATAATAGGTCTAAAGAGAGCATCCACCAACCTCAAAGCACATTATCATATTCTAACACCACATTACCTACTCATTCCATATTTATATGTTAGCAAATTGCATACATCATAAATTAGAATCTCAGACTAAACATGTTTTAAATCAAATAGAATTTCATTGTTTAATATTTGTGTTATATAATGTTAAATAAAAAAAAAAATTTAAATTAAACACTTTATTTTCAATTATAGGGGTAACTTTTGCTTAACCATATTAAATTTCATTTATTCTACAATGATATGATATGAAATAATCTGAAAAGGCTTATTGGCAGACTATACCCATATGTTTAAAATTATGGACCTTTTCCAGTTTGTGTACCGTTTTTCATATAATTTATTTTTGCTTTATAAGGCTAACTAACGAAAATATCATGACCTAACCTAACCAATCGTCAAGGGCGTACAGTTAACTTAACGATTGGTTAGGTTAGGTCGTGATATTTTCGTTAGTTAGCCTTATAAGCCTAACTAAAGAAGCAATAATTTATTTTTGCTTCTTTTCAGATAAAAAATGAGTGATAATATCAATCTCTTTAGTTAGGCTTATAAGGCTAACTAACGAAAATATCACGACCTAACCTAACCAATCGTTAGGTTAACTGTACGCCCTTGACGATTGGTTAGGTTAGGTCATGATATTTTCGTTATTAGCCTTATAAAGCAAAAATAAATTATATGAAAAACGGTACACAAACTGGAAAAGGTCCAAAATTATTAAGATACATGATATATGTGTTTTGCTGTTGTGGCGGTTACACGTGTTTCGATCGAAGTCCGAATAAAAGCGGTATTACAGTAAAAATCCTGCAGTTAATCAGTTTTAAACGGTGCCGATATTGTGAGTTAATTGATAGTGCATAGCGGTATTTCTTTTTAAAAAAGTAAAAATCGCGGCGTATACCAAAAAAGTAAATAAAATCAAAGTGAATTAATATATACAGCATTTGTTTTTTTGTTTTTTCCGAGTCTCTTTGTGAGGAAAGTTTTGTTTTTTGAAGTGCCCGCAAATATTCCCCCATTATCCCTCGCAGCCACAGTCGAGAGGACCAATCAGTGAGAAGTATACAGCGTGCCACATCCCCTACCCTGGAGTAACGGAAAATTCTTTCCCTCACACAGCTTGAGTCATCCCCCACCCAATACCTCCCATAATACCCCCTTTTTGAGTCACTTCACCAACATGGAAATTAATGCATACCTGCAACTCTGTGGTATCTGTAAAGCTGCAACAGGTGAGACAGAGGCGATAAGGTGCGATTTTTGTCAGCTACTTTTTTATTTTAAATGCCTAGAATGGGGAGATGAAAAAATCTCCCTTATAACGAACGCAAAGCAGTTTAATGGGATAAAATTTTTCTGCGAGAACTGCTTGACCGAATTAAACTCTTTTACGGTATTTAAAGCAGAAAGAGACTACGAGAAGAGAATGAAAGAGGAAAGTGGAAACAAAGAACAGTGTGTTGGTTTACGTCGTCGTCGTCGGCCTAGGCAAGCTACGGCTTGGGACCGTAGCGCATCTATCCGGTATAGGTTAACCTGGATGATGTAGCCATAAGCACTGCCGCTAGTTAAGTGCCAACCAGTGATTATCTCACTAGCCGTATTGAGTCCGTTAGGCGAAACTGCGACAGTACCAAAGGTGGAAAATATAACCTTTGGTTTTCTATTATTTATTTGTAAAATGGACATGGTATTAGATTAAAATAAATATTTGAATATAAATAATTAACTGACAATTGTGATATATAATTAATTATGTTTACATACAATAAAATAATATAGTATACATAAAATTAGTATTAATGTGGTTCACAATTGAATTATAATGGGGTAACTAATTTAAAATGAATTTATAACTATTCCGAAATTCAAGACGGTAAAATTAACATTTATCTTGAAACTAAAATAAGAGTATTCACTACAAGTGGAAAACGGAAGAAACGGAGAAAGGCGAAATAGAAAGAATTCAAATACCGTCACAAAATGAGGCCGAAAACACACAGGCGACAAAGAGTGTAAAGACAACACACAGCATAAGGGCAACGAAGGACACAAACACAACTAGCACAAATAGCACAAATAGGACAAGACAAGAGGGCAGTCAAGTAAACGAAGTAAAACTGTCCCCCAATAAGGAGCAAAAAACAAAAGCCAGGAGTAAATATGGGGAAGGAATTATATGCAGGTATTATATAAAAGATAATTGCAGATTTAAAAGAGGACAATGTATATATGAACATCCCCCAATATGCAATTTCTTCTACAATAATGGTCATTGTAAATTTGGAGACGGATGTAAATTCTACCACCCGGACATTTACAGAACTTACGCAAAATATGGAACCTGCAAATTCGGGAATAAATGCTACTATCAACATCTCCCGACGGACTCAACGAACAAAGGAAAAAGTTTAAATGACAATAGGAATAAAAATAACAATAGGAACAACAATAGGAACACAATAAGCGAACAAGAAAATTTTTTCAACATCTCAGACACCTTACGAATGCTAAATGTCATCCACATGCAGTTGACACAGCTGGAAACCCCCGAGCCAAATCGCTACCGGGCAAGAAGCTACCAATACAAGTAGGAGGAAACGGATCTCTTTCGGAGGATCATAGAGCAACGAATCAAGCGATATCGAACGAAAACGAACTTGAAATGCACAAGGGGCAACGAAAAACAGAGAACATAAAAATTGTCCTGGCTAATATTCAAGGAATAAGACCAAACCAATCACTCAATAAGGTTTCGTACCTGAAAGGATTTATGGAAGAAACAAGGGCGGACATCGCATGCCTCACAGAAACTCATCTTAAAGATTGCCAAGGAAATTGTGAAAACTGCGAACATTGTATTGATAAGAAAGAGATAAATATAGAGGGCTTCAACTTACTAAGAGCGGATAGAACGACGAGACGGAAAGGTGGCTGTGCTATATATGTACAGGAAGGTCATATGACAGAGACGATAATAAGTAAATCAAACAGCTATGTGGAACTCCTAGCAGTGAAAATAGAAAAACTAAACTTGATAGTAATAGTCATCTATAGACCTCCAAGCACCCCAACCGAAAAAGATCAGGAACAAGCAAAAATGTTGATGGCTCTCACAAACGAGTTTATGCTGACACAGGAGATAACAGAAAATACCAGAAAAATAACTGCCTAGATCTGGTATTCACGAATAACACGAACTTGATTGCTGATATAAAAATAACCCCAACCATTATCTCAGACCACAATTTAATCGAGATATCAACAAATATGACGGCAGCATTAGAAGACAATACACATATTGTGGAAAGAAGTAAATTCGGGGCCTTTAACTTAAACTCGAAGACTATAAATTGGGAAGCAATCAGATCGCACATGGCCCAAATAGAATGGAAAACAATTTTCGAGAATAAAACAACTGAAGAAATGCTAACAACCTTGGAGGAAAGAACGCTGAGAATTTTAGAAAAATATGCTCCGAAATCACAGCCAAAAGGAAAGAGGAGCTGGCTAGAAAGGCAAAAGAGAGACTATTCCGCAAAGAAAGAGAGTGCAGGCGAAGTTAGGAAACTGCGGAGATAATGACAGGAAAACAATAAAGAAAAACTGGAGGGTATCGATAGGGAAATACAAGCCCTGATTAAGGACCATACAGAGAGGGAAGAGGAAAAGGCGGTAGAAGCAATAAAGGAAAATCCAAAATACTTCTATAGCTATGCAAAAAGGAAAACAAAAACGCGCGCCGCTATTGGGCCCTTAAGGACGGGAAATAATGAACTAACCGACGATCCAAAAGAAATATCTGATACATTGAGAGCTCAATATGAATCAGTTTTCAGTACCCCAAAAAGTGACAAAGCGATACCTGACATAAATGCATTCTTTGAAGAGGAATTGCAAGGAGAGTATATAACAGACTTTGAGTTTACACCAGAAGATGTAGCGAGAGCTATAGGACAAATGAAACTACATTCAGCTGCAGGTCCGGACAATTGGAACGCATTATTGATTAAAAACTGTAAAAATGAAATAGCTACACCTTTATACTGGATATGGAGAAGATCCCTAGACACTGGGGAAATACCGAGCATCTTGAAAAGAGCAAACATTGTCCCTATATATAAAGGAGGGGACAGATCTCAAGCAAAGAACTATAGACCAGTGTCATTGACGTCCCACCTCTCCAAAGTATTTGAAAGAATAGTTAGAGAGAAAATTTATGATTTCCTGGAGACACGGGAAAGATTCAACGAAAATCAGCATGGATTCCGGTCAGGTAGATCATGCCTATCACAACTAATAGAGCACTACAACAATATCCTAGATGCATTGGAAGGCAATGACAACTACGATGTTATATACACAGATTTTGCTAAAGCTTTCGATAAATGTGACCATGGTATAATAGCACATAAAATTAAAGACATGGGAATAACAGGCAAAGTGGGAAAATGGATCTACAACTTCCTTAGTGATCGTCTGCAGGTCGTCAAAATTCAAGGTATATCATCATCAGAATCGGAAGTACGCAGCTCAGTACCACAAGGGACAGTACTGGCCCCACTCGTGTTCATTATCATGCTAACAGACATAGACAGCGGAGTAAACAGCAATAGTATAGTAACATCCTTTGCAGACGATACAAAGATCAGCAGAAAAATCAGCGATGTACATGACGTGGAGGCCTTGCAGAGGGACACGAACAAAATATACAAATGGTCAGAAGACAACAACATGTCATTCAACGCCGAGAAATTTCAGCTCTTGAGATATGGTAGAAAAGAAGAACTTAAACAGACTGCATATTATGCTCCAGATAGACAGGAAATTCAGAGAAGCATGAAAGCGATTGATCTCGGGATAATAATGACAGATGATGCGAAATTCGAAACACAAAATCAGATAGCGATAAATAAAGCAAAAAGAGTCGCCGGACAGGTTATAATTATTATTTTCGAGACTTCATGTGCGATATTTTCTAATATTTTAACCGACTGTTTTGAGATACTTATGTTTAGTGATGATATTGAAGCATAAATGTTGTAATTATTAGTTAATTCAAAAAATTTACAAATTCCATGGTTAAATGACACTTTATCTAAGATGTTCGACGTCTTCCAGAACGTTGTTTTTGTAAGTTTTGCACAGTGCCGTCGGTTTCAAACTTATCTCGAATACGTGCAAAAATATTGGAAAATATCGCACATGAAGTCTCGAAAATAATAATTATAATTTAAACATCTGTAACTTTTTTGTTTTTCAATTTTTAATAAACATAATTACATATTTAGATTCAGGAGAAAATTCTTTATTAAATAACATATAAAACGTAATATATTTATTATCCTCATAGCTGGTATTATTGAACAAAGTGGGTATACATTTCTTTGGGACACGCTGTGTATATACAATGACCTAATTTGTACACGTGTTCCCGAACCCCAAATTCTATACCCTCTGACTACGGCATACATTTCATTATCAAACCAAATACTCCGGCGTTGTTTCCCTTTCTCCTAATTCTACTGCCTACCTAAATTTCTTCAACTATCTCACTTCCAAAGTGGAATACATTCTATTCAACTATCCATTGCAGAAATTTTCATTTTAGGAGATTTCAATGTTCACCAATACCTTTGGTTTTCCTGAATGACCATGAGCTAATTGTTCTATTTCATCACACTCTTTCAGGCATCTAGCTATGAAACTCTTCAAAAACTCTATCCCCTCTTCTTTCCCTCCTCTATTCCCCCCCCCCCCCGACGACAGAGCAGCCGGATCTTCTCCTGACAACGCTAAATTCTACGCTCAAACTTTCGCTTCTATCTCAACCATGGGTGATTCCGATGCTGTTCCTCCATCTCCTCCTCCCTCTGACTTTATCATGTCCGAAATTAGAGTCGCTTCCAAAAATGTTCTTTCTGGCCCATTTGGGGACCATCTCTTGGACGGCGTATGTACCTGATAGGGTTCAACCTACAGTATTGTTCATGCGCATCAATGCCAACATCCCGACAGGCAAACGTCTACGTTTTTTTTTTTCATCTTGTACTTCACCTCCCTGCTAAAAGTTTACTTTCATTCATCCTGTCCCAGGAGGGGTAACTGCCCTAAGCTCATCAGTCAAAATGTTTTGACTTCCTGCCTTTCTAATATTTTTTTAAACTAACCTTAATAGGAAGAATCTTATGTACCTCTCTTCACACAATCTTCTTTCATATCGCCAGTACGGGGACTGTGAAAAACGCTCTGTATGAATTGGTCCACAATTAACCCACCCCTTATATCTCCAGTCTAACTATAGAGTAGATTAAGTCTAGCCTTGTAGGGGTCAGCCTAGAGATTCCGGAAATGGTCCAGAGCGGGCAGATAAATTGAGGTCCACAGTAGGATTCCTCACCAAATTAGGTTAGGGCAATCTACCTTCACCTTTGTTAAGCTATGAGTTGATGCTAGGTCTTAGGCCACAATGTAGGCCTAAGTTGTCTGACCCAGCTTAATTTAATGCGTTTACTTCTAACTGGGTTAAAACACAATTAGTCACTTACTGCTAGTTATTAGAGAGTCTCTTTTCCCCTTCTGTCTAATTGTTGAGAGCGTACTTGCTGGTGGGGATCTTTTTCCGTTGTTTGTCCTTCTCCCTTCTCTCGTTCCGTCTTCTCGCCCCGTTCCTCGTTTTCGTTCTCTCTTGTCTCCTTTTCGCGGGGCTTTTTCCACCAGCGTCTCCTTCGTCTTTTTGTGGTTGGTTGATCGGTAATGTATATCTATTACCGAGCACCTCTTGTCACACAGTATATACTAGTGTGGAGAATAACTCTGGTGAGCAACCAATTGGTTTCATCCACCCAGTTATTGACATAAAAGGAATTTAATAATTGTTAGATTAACTACCTACCTACTCAGTGAACCATTTTCGTTACCTCCCAACTACCCACACATCAGTTTTCCATATACTGGGGGCCCCGGGAGATAAAAAGTTTGGTGTCAGTGTCACCAATTTTTATGTCTGAGTGTAGACTAGCTAACTATTTGACTGTAAATGCCTGTTAATCTGATTAACAGTGCCTATCCTCACCTTCTCATGGAGAAGATGTAGCATTTAATTAGAAGAGAAAATATACATCCAGGATGAAACTGTCTATGGTCTTTACCATAAGAAAAAGAAAAAGTGAAAGTTAGAAGCTAAAATTACAATTCCCCAGCATCTATTTTTTGTTGTAAAACTAGTCGCGCCTTTAATGCTGTTTGTCGCTGAGGTCTTGTGTCTGTCAATGTTGTAGTAGGATGCGTTACCACTCCTACTGTCAAAGGAATAGTTACTGGAAGTTCAGTGTCTCCAGTTGTTACTGTCGGTGGAGAAGGTTCTCCAAAGTCCATTGTTTTGGGTCCAGACTCTAAGGGGTACAAAAGAGAAATGTCTCTTGTTGTGTCACCCGTTGAAGTCCTTAATTTGACCACTCTTGTTACCCCGTCTGCCCCTGGTCTGAGTTCTAAAACTCTAGCCAGAGGCCAGTATTGTTTTGGAGTACTGTCATGTATGAGAACAAGGTCCCCTACCTTAATTGTGTCAGACCAATCCTTCTTAGTCATTTGTTTATGTCTCTCCCTTAGACCCATCAAGTACTCAGTTTTCCACTGTTTAATGAAATGAGCTTTAACTCTGGTTAAATGTTGTAACTTAGTCTGGAGCTCATCATGTCGT
This sequence comes from Bathynomus jamesi, assembly GCA_023014485.1. Classification (NCBI taxonomy): domain Eukaryota; kingdom Metazoa; phylum Arthropoda; class Malacostraca; order Isopoda; family Cirolanidae; genus Bathynomus; species Bathynomus jamesi. The sequence goes on along the minus strand of JAJOZX010005369.1, from coordinate 267,894 downwards.
TGAGTCCAGTTTGGGTCTTCTGAAGAGTCTATATTGTAGTCCGGCAGGAGACTAACTTGTTCTCCCCGAATCAAATGATTTGGAGTTAATGGTTCCGGGTCATTAATGTTGTCACTCACATAAGTGAGTGGTCTATTGTTAATGATGTTCTCAATCTCAGCCAGGAGAGTGAGCAACTCAAACAAGTGTATCTGTTTTTTACCAATTGCTTTCTTCAAGCAATTCTTTACTGTTTGTATATTCCTCTCCCAGATAGAACCATACCAAGGAGAGGCAACCGGAATATACTTCCACTTTATGTTTGAATTTTGTATATATAATTGTGTGAGTTCATCGCTTAACAAGTCGTGGATGACTTGTTCACCAGCCTTGAAATATGTAGCATTGTCAGTCCAAACTGTCTTAGGTACTGAATGTCGTGCACAGAATCTCTTAAAGACAGCAACAAAAGATTCTGCTGTAAGGTCCTCCACAACATCCAGATAAACAGCTCGTGAGGCAGCACATGTAAACAGTACAATGTACATTTTTTGTTCAGTGTCAACCACCCCTACAGTCAATGCTCCTGTATAGTCAATTCCTACAGTCTCAAAGGGTCTGTTGAGAGTAACTCTCTCCTCTGGCAAAGCAGGAGGATTTGGTTTCCTATAGGGCCTAGCATGAATACGCCTACATGTGACACACTCACTTAGGTCCCATGAACCAAGTTTTGTTTGACTTCAACAACTTGTAGGATAAACCTCTGGTCAGAAAGTCTGCTGGATTTTGTTTAGTTGGAACATAGTGAAAGTTTACTTGTAGGCTTTCATTAGCTTCAGCTATTTCTTTTAGCCTATTTCTTACAAAGATATTCTTACTATTAATGCTATCATTCCGTATCCAGGCAAGACAAATCTGACTGTCAAGCCAGATGTGGATATCAGTTATGTTCACATCATGGTAAGCATCCTTAAGCAATGAAATGGTTTTAATGGCTAATGCAGCCCAATAGTTCCAGTTGAGGTATGGTTCGAGTAGGTTTGAGAGGTGCAACTTTCCCTTTTGCATAAATTGGATGACTTTCTGTAGGACTTACAAGGTACGCACAGCACCCATAAGCCTGTGTGCTTGCATCAGCAAACGCATGAAGTCTCTGGGGTTTATCTCTAAACCCACAGCACCTTTGTATTTTAATGTTTCACTTTTGTTAAATCAGCAGCTAACTTCTTCCAAGATTTTTGATCTTCAGTGATTGGCTCATCCCACCCAACATTTGTCCTCCAAACTTCTTGGAGGAGAATCTTTGATTTTATTGTTGAAGGCAGAATAGACCCATGGGATCAAAAATCTTTGAAGCCTCTGATAATTAATATTTGTCTTTTAGTGTTAGCTTCCTCATCAAGTTTAAAACCTTTAGTGCAGATTGAATCATGATTGTTAGAAGTTGCATCCAAATACCAGTTCATACCTAAAGTTTTAACTCTGTCTGATGGTTCAGTAAGACCATTATTATCCTTTAAAATATTTTTGTTTAATCCTCATCATTTGAAATCCACTCTCTTAAGTTCAAAGTTACCGTGTTGCATAATTTTTTGAGTGTGTTCATAGACCTCAAATAATTCAGATTTTGTTGATGTTGAGTCCATTAGATTGTCTACATAAAAATGTTCCTTGAGGAAGTTTAGTGTCAAATGAGTTTGTACTGTATTCAAACCTCCTACCACTTCAGACTAGTCAATACCTGTAGTTTTAGTAGAGTAAATGTTACTCCTCAACAGGTAGATCTGGAGGGCTTGGAACTTTGAATCCTGTACTGGTTTTGTGTTTTTGGCTCATGGCCAAAGTAGGCCATAAGACCAAGGTTCAGTGTTTGGGCTATGGCCACAGTAGGCCACAAGACCAAGGTTCAGTGTTTGGGCTATGGCCACAGTAGGCCACAAGACCAAGGTTCAGTGTTTGGGCTATGGCCACAGTAGGCCACAAGACCAAGGTTCAGTGTTTGGGCTATGGCCACAGTAGGCCACAAGACCAAGGTTCAGTGTTTGGGCTATGGCCACAGTAGGCCACAAGACCAAGGTTCAGTGTTTGGGCTATGGCCACAGTAGGCCACAAGACCAAGGTTCAGTGTTTGGGCTATGGCCACAGTAGGCCATAAGACCAAGGTTCAGTGTTTGGGCTATGGCCACAGTAGGCCATAAGACCCTTTTGAGTAACCCATGCAATCCTTGCTTATGTTCAGATAGGTTGAGTGTATTTGTGGCACATGTAAAGAGTACAGTGTGTATATATACACACAGATTGCAAGGAATGCATGTGCCTGTTGAAAAAATCTGTTGAGTGATTCTTCCTTAAAAGAAGAATTGGATGCTTGGAGTTGTATGCATTTTAAATGCTTGTTCACTAATGTTGTTTAACTGGGGATCGTAATGAAATATAGGGGACAAGAAGAAATTACCAGAGAAGAGAGATCACAGACAAAACAGTCAAGTTTTAAATTTGGTTTAATTCCCCCCCCCCAAGTACTTATGTGTCACTCAGGTCTAAGCTTATAAGAGAATGAGACTCCTTAAATGTAAATGTTTCCTAATTAGGCCCTAGGTTGTAGACAATGTTCCCTCTAATTTTTTTTAGTCCGTGTGCGCAAGAAATTTTCGTTGTGCATACATTTAGATTCATGGTGAAAAATTGTGCAAACTTTTTCTGAGCGCAATTATCTTCAAATGAAATATATATAAATATTAAATACTTAATAAATATTATTTCCATAAGGTGATAGCTTGATCATTACGGTACTATTAAATGGATATTAAAAAACTGTTTACAATATATATATTCTAAAAAAGAAAACATTTTATCCATTCTAAAAATATGAATAAAATAAAAAAAATGGTAAAATAAAATCAACAAAATAAAGAAATAAATAAAATAACATTAATGAAAATGACTATTTTAGTTATCATTTCTCAAACCAATTTTTAGCATTTAGCAATTTAAAATAGACTACCAAGATTAATACATGATTTTATCCATTCACAAAATAGGAATAAAATAGAAAATAATTTTATTTTTTATGAATTATGAGAATTACTATTCGTTTTTATGCAAAAATAAGAAAGAGAAGGTTTATATTCAATGCGTTAATGTACAGTATAAAAGAAAAAAAATGCAAATACATAGAGTTTAAAAAATCTGTATTGCGTAATTGCGCGGTCGTCGGCGAAGTCGGGCGGAAGGGGTTAATACTCAAAAGAGCGACTATAGAGTATGTTGATGCAAATGGTCAGACCTTGTGTGACGGGATATTTTTGAAATTACTTCATTTACTGTCGTGACTCATGATACGCTTGAGCCTGTGCGCATTTTATTTTGCTGTGTGCGCGGGTTTCACAACGCGTGTGCGCGCGCACACGCGCACACCTTAGAGGGAACATTGGTTGTAGACCTAATTAGGCTTGATTAGGTTAGGTTTAGGCTAGACCATTTAGCCTAATTCTGCAATTTTTGTTAAGTAAGGTTAAGGTTTGTAAATTCCCCACACACGGACCACCAATGTGAAAAACGCTCTGTATGAATTGGTCCACAATTAACCCACCCCTTATATCTCCAGTCTAACTATAGAGTAGATTAAGTCTAGCCTTGTAGGGGTCAGCCTAGAGATTCCGGAAATGGTCCAGAGCGGGCAGATACATTGAGGTCCACAGTAGGATTCCTCACCAAATTAGGTTAGGGCAATCTACCTTCACCTTTGTTAAGCTATGAGTTGATGCTAGGTCTTAGGCCACAATGTAGGCCTAAGTTGTCTGACCCAGCTTAATTTAATGCGTTTACTTTCTAACGGGTTAAAACACAATTAGTCACTTACTGCTAGTTATTAGAGAGTCTCTTTTCCCCTTCTGTCTAATTGTTGAGAGCGTACTTGCTGGTGGGGATCTTTTCCGTTGTTTGTCCTTCTCCCTTCTCTCGTTCCGTCTTCTCGCCCCGTTCCTCGTTTTCGTTCTCTCTTGTCTCCTTTTCGCGGGGCTTTTTCCACCAGCGTCTCCTTCGTCTTTTTGTGGTTGGTTGATCGGTAATGTATATCTATTACCGAGCACCCTCTTGTCACACAGTATATAAATACTAGTGTGGAGAATAACTCTGGTGAGCAACCAATTGGTTTCATCCACCCAGTTATTGACATAAAAGGAATTTAATAATTGTTAGATTAACTACCTACCTACTCAGTGAACCATTTTCGTTACCTCCCAACTACCCACACATCAGTTTTCCATAGGGACCAAGGGTACTTCCATCGACGATCTTCTTGCATATCGCCCTGAATCATGGTAGTCCTCCTTTCAGGATTTCGGTGAAACTCCTGCTATTGCGCTAGACATATCGAAAACTTTTGGAGAGTATGGTACAAATTTTAAATACCCAAATTGCCAACCTGTGGATTTCATCCTACTAACTGTGTCCTCACCTATAATTCTCCCTCTTGCCGTCCTATAGCAGCGATTGTAGATGACATCTGTTCTTCACCTAAAGCTATTAACAGATGTGTTCCTCAGGGACTCTGTTCTGTCAGTCAATCTTTTTCTTTTATTTATTAATGAATTTTTAATTCGTCCCTTCCTCGCCTACTCACTCCTATGTATATGACCCCACACTTTACTTCTCAGCCCGCTCCCCAGAGCTTCCTTCTCATCAGTCACACTATGATCCGTGTAGGATGACTATGGAGCACCTGACTTCTGAGCTTTCTGTTATCCCTGATTGGGTCAGAGAATACACTGCGACTTTCATGGGATCAAAACTCGGTTCCTCCGCCTATCTATTCGTCACATTCTTCAACACGATTATAGCCCTGTCTTCAACAATATACACCTCAGTCTTTCCCCTTCTCTTATCACCCCCAACATTTCCTTTCACGTGATCTTTCCTGTAAAGATCGCATATACTCTCTCTCCAAAACATCTCCCAAGAGGCTAGGCGCAATGTACTGCCTATACAGTTTCTTCGCCCTCGTTCAGTTGGTGCCTCTGTGCAGGATATTACCCGTCTCTGTACGGAATACGAATGGAGGACGTTTTCGTTGGCATTCGCGCAAGTCTCCTCCTTCCTACATAAAAACAAAACAAAACAAAAAATATAGTCATCACCTTTACACATAAATACTTCAGCAGCACGGTGTTGGGTTTAATACCTCTGTTTAATTCCATAGGCTTTCCTATATTCCTGAAACTCTTGAAGTAGTTTTGATGTTTCTTGATAAAAATATCTTAACCAGTCAAAATGTATTGAAGGGATAATATCTTTGGAAAAAAAAAATATATATATATATAAGATCATGTAGAGAATTTGAAAATAATGCAACTTTTTCATCAATGAATCTACAGACCATAATAAATCTACTAAGCATAAACATAGCTTTGATAAACCTTGTGGATCTATTTATAATACATGTTGATAGCCAGTGATGGGCAGTATCTAGATACATGTATCGCCGATACGTGTCGATCGATACTTTTGTATCGGTATCGGTATCGCTTTAGCTACTTGACAAAAGTATCGATTTATCGGTATCGCTAAGGTCAATTTTCTTAAATGTATCGAAAAAAATCGAACAAAATCGATACATTAATAAGAATTTTTTAATATTTAAATAGATGTTATAATATGACACTACTGAGTTATATTTATGAATATACATAAATAATAATATTATTAAATATTTATTTAATGACAGTACTACTCTACTAGTCACGTCACACAGTACGGCGCAACGTTTAAACACGTTTGTACTTGTGTTATTGAGATTAATTAACCATAATATAGAAACGCTCATAATATAGAAACGCTCATATAATATAGAAACGCACATTGGTGTTGCAACACTATTGGCACGCAGCAATACTGGCATCGTCTTCAAATCCTCTGTTCAAGTTAAAGTGGATGACAATAAAGGCAAATTTAATACTAACATTGTCAAAAAGAGGGTTCAAGAAATGTGGTTAATGCTGTTAAGACTCAGCGAGCAGACCCCCCCCCCCCCCAGCAACAACTAAGTGATGCTGCATCTGACGGAAGTGCAGATGTTCTTTCTGTTATGAGTCTGCTTCCACTAATGTCTCTGCAACCAAGATTCCACTGAGATGGAAGTTTTACAGTATCTGGGTGACGGAAGTCATTCTCTCCAATCTCTGAGGCAGTACCCAGGAATTCTACGGGTCTTCCTGAAGTATAACACACCACTACCATCCTCTGCTCCTGTAGAACGGTTGTTTAGTTTGGCTGGTCACATTCACGCTCCAAAAAGGAATAGACTGTCTGACCAGATGTTTAGCCAGCTTGTATTTTGAAGGGTAATAGTAATTACTTTTAATTGTTAGTGTAATATTTTCAGTCATTCATGTATCCTACAAAATTAAAACATACTTCATTAAATAAAGCAATTGTTTTTATTTACATCTATAAAAACCCATTAAAATGTCGTTGATTTTACTTACAGTGCGTACAAATTACTAGTATAAACAATAATATCTAATACCTACATATTAAATGAATAATTATAAAAATGTACCGGCGATACATGTATCGGCGATGCATGTATCGGTATCGGTATCGCTTAAGACATCTAGAAAGTATCGGCGTATCGGTATCGCCTAAGACGTTCTTCATGTATCGATGTATCGGTATCGCTTTAGCGATTTTCATGTATCGATGCCCATCACTGTTGATAGCTATGTGAACATGTTTTTTCTAGAGAATCTAACTATTGTATGTCACGTTTTAAGAAGCTCGTATTCAACATTTTTCTATTCTTTTCCAGGGTATCCTGCGACGTGCCCTTTAAAAGATCTCGAAATGCATTACCACTGGTAAGTGGGATCGAAAGAATAACCAAGGACCCTTTGACTCTGCTATTGAGATAACCCCTCAAGCAACCATCCAAGACTTCCACACCTCCGCAGGCGTTAAAAGATCTAGGCCTGATGAAGATCAATATCCTGTCACGTGCGGTATGGAAATTAAACGAACAAGATACAGCGAATCGTTCAGCTCTGAGAACCAGTATCCGTCGCCTGCAAACTCATTGTCGGGGGAATCAGATGAACAATGTCCTGAAAAACTCCAACCTTACATGTCATCTGCAACATTCCAATACCGTTCAAGGGCTACCGCTCTCCGTACAGAGAGAATGAACTATCATTCAACCAATGCTATTGTAGTGCCTTGCACCACAAGATTATTCTTTATTAGTGAAAACTGCCACAAATTGGCATGAGTGAATTATTTAAATCTAAATAAATAAATACAAGTTAAATGTCTAGTGATCAAATTTAATTCTTAAGAATTCAGAGTGGTGTGACTAGACATGAATGGGCTTTTAAGGATTATTTTGGCTGGTTGGTAAAATTATTAAGTAAAAACAAACTTGTGTGCAACGACAACACAAAGGAAGCCGTTTAAACATTATTCGAAAGCACCCCGCTAGCAAGCAAAGTTCCTTTGTGGTATGTTTTGTATTTGTTTATATTCTTTACTATTCCATATCTGTATGCAATACCGCATACTGTAGATACTAACAAGCCTTATACTGTTTGCAATTAGTACTAAGATTTGTACTACAAATAGTAATGTAAGGTTCATATAATAAATTACCTTAGGCTAAGTTAGGTCTAGGCAAAAGCCAAATTGTAACTAGCCTAACTGAGGCCTACCATAGTCTTTGTTTTAGATTAACCTCAGCTGGATATGTTGAAGAGGCAAAGGCCTGCCCATTAATTTTCTTAGTATATTTTACTTTATAAGCCTATTATGTTTCATGTTATTTTCTTAGCAGATGGCCTACTAATCATTTGTAGCCTACATATTTCCTTTAGTTTTCCCATTCAACTTAACACAATCCCATAACCAGAATTAACTGTAATTTATCATCCACAGGTTACTGGGGCCTATATAACCTATATGTATTTTAATTATTAATTATTGCCATTTTTATTATTCTTTTTCTCTGAAATATCACTTACAGTATTCTTGTCTATCTCTTTGCAGACAAGGTTGTCATTGTGGCTATTATTATTACGATATTATTATTACTATTATTATTACGATATTATTATTACTATTATTATTACCATATTATTATTACTATTATTATTACTATTATTATTACTATTATTATTATTACTATATTATTATTACTTATTATTACTATATTATTGTTACTATATTAGTGCTATATTATTATTATTACTATTATTAATACTATTATTATTACTATATTATTATTACTATATTATTATTACTATATTATTATTACTATTATTATTAGGTTGCATTATTATTAGTATAATTATTATTATTTGTATCATTTGTATTATTGCATATTCATTATTATAATCAGTATTATTTGCAGACTGTTATATATTAGCCAAACGGGCCATTATTTAATCTCACCATTATAAGTCCATCAAAGTTGTTACGGGTAAAAATCCCCTTGCATATACTCATTAATTGTTGTCAATAAAATATAAAAATTCATATTGATTTAATAATCAGTCCTTCCCTTCTTTTATTAAAATTAACTTTGCGCCGCAGTGCCGGATGCCAATCTAGTACTTGGGCGCTGGTGACCCTGGCATATAGTTAATTATCTACGTAAACTTGTAAAGGTATAATAAATAAAACCGGACTCTTACAATTGGTAACCTCCTGGAGTGACCAAACACCGTAATTTATGCAAAAAAAAAAATTTCTAAAAGTTTTTTCTCAATTTTTGTCAATATATTCAGTCTGCATCTATAATTTTATTAAATTCACTAGTACAAAGCACTCACCTGTACTGGAAGTGTATTCTATTGCAAAATATATTCCTTTTATTTTGCCTTTTTATAAATTCAGCATTTTCTAAAGTTTTTTTTATGCAAATTTACTTATATTTTGCAAACAGCCTATACGCAGACTATTTTTCTGCTAATATTGGGCTACATCAAAAAAAAAAAAAAAAAAAAAAAAAAAAAATTTTACGTAACTTTTTGTTATTGGCATTCATAACTCAAATTGAGTCTCATACTCAACCAAGCTTACCTGAAGCCATTATTTACATTCAACAACATTTGTTGAAATCTTGTCAGTTTGTGACACATTTTAAATTTTTTTTAGTACCTTGTAACAAATAATAGCCACAATGACCAATAACAACCTAGGGTCATCCAACGGTGGTACTCCAAATTCACCACCTATAACGGACTTTCTCACAATGTATCAGCCTACCACTCCACAATTCACCGCTGAAGAGCCTGGAATCTTTGTGAGTCAACTGCGGGATTATTTGAGATAAAAGGAGTTACGGACCCACGAACCAAGTTCCTTGTCACAAAGAACCTCCTGCCTACACAAGTATACAAAGTAGTGCGGGATGTAACTCTATTGCCTCCGTCTGACCAAGCTTTTGAGAGCCTCCTCAGCGAGTTAGTCAGGAGACTCGGCCAATCAGAAGAAGAGCGACTCAATGCTCTACTCAAGGACCAAGTTCTTGGGGATCAAACGCCAACAGCCTTCCTGAGACATCTGCAAGACCTGGCTGGACAGACCAATGAAGACGATAAAAACTCACCCTTAATGCGACGCCGCTTCCTCAATGGTCTCCCTACTGCCCTACGGCCAATGCTCCGTTGTATGCCAGATGATACAGACCTCCTCACAATGGCCAAAACAGCTGATAAGATGATGATTGAAATCCACCTTGGCCAAGTAGATAACCACACCCATCACCCCCAAATCTGTGCCACGCAGGACGACAATCTGAGTCCGGCTGCACAAGGTCTTAAAGTATCCAACGAAATTCTACAAACACTTAAAGATGAATTTAAAGCTCTCCGAATAGAGCTAGCTAACAACAGGGAACGAGAGAGAAGTTCTTCAAGACGAGGACGACCCTCTGGTCCAATTAGAGCCTCCCAATATGAACCTGGACAACGCCTCGTTCTCCTACAACCACAGCCACCGCAAACAGGTCAGTTGGTTGCTCCTAATCCAAATCTATTAGCCTTACCTCATCCTCAATCCTCAATCCCCACTACTCAGCCCCATTCTCAACCTATTTCCTTACCACAGTCTACTGTTCATACCCCTCCTTGCTGGTATCATGAAAAGTTTAAAGATCGTGCAACGCGCTGTCTCACACCTTGCCCATGGACTCCTAACCCTCCTTTAAACTAACCAGGCTGGTGTCACAGGCGTCTGACGCTACAGCCTCTCAAGCCTCTCCTCCTATCCTTACTTCAACTAACCCTACCACTACCTCATTTAACACTGTCAAACCAACACCTACGTACGCAAGTAAAGTTAAAGAATCGCAACCTACTTATTCAACCACAGCTAATTTAATACCCCCAACTATTTCTCCAAAATACAACACAAACTCCTTCCCACAGCAATACTAACCTTCTTCCACAAAAATTTAATGATTCACAAACTACTGCACCACCTGGTCCAACATTCACCTTGCATGATCCACTTTCAGGCTATGCATTCCTTATTGACACTGGAGCTCAATACAGTGTTATTCCTGCAACAGCCGCAGACCGTGCAAACGGACCTTCTCCTTTCATTTTACGTGCAGCTAATTCTTCATCTATTCACACTTATGGACATCGTTCTATTTCAGTTTCTCTCTGGACTTAGACGTGTTTTCCGCTGGATATTTCTTGTCGCGGATGTATATACTCCAATGTTAGGCTCTGATTTTCTTTCTGCTAATGATTTATTAGTTGATGTTCGTAGAGCACAATTAATTGATAATGTCACACATCTTTCAGTAATTGGTTCTCCTACCGTGCACCCCTCTTCATTATTGGCAAGTTCTCTGCCACAGTGCTCACCTGCTATAGAGCAGCTCCTAAATGAATTTTCTTCACTTACTCAACCCTGTTCTAAGGATACCCCTATTAAACACACTGTTGTCCACCGTATTGATACGGTAGGCTCACCTGTTTTCACCCGCCCACGTCGCTTAGCTCCAGATCGTCTTGCAATTGTGAGACGAGAGTTTGAACACATGCTTGAACTCGGTATTATACGGCCTTCAAGTAGCCCGTATGCCTCTGCTTTACACATGGTCCCAAAACCTACACCTGGAGACTGGCGTCCATGTGGAGATTATCGTGCTTTGAATGACAACACGATTCCAGATCGCTATCCCCTTCCTCACTTACACGATTTTACTTCTGCTCTCCATGGCACCACAGTATTTTCACGCCTTGACTTGGTGCGAGCCTTTCATCAAATTCCTGTACACCCTGATGACATACATAAAACTGCTATAACAACCCCTTTTGGGTTATTTGAAATGACAAAAATGCCATACGGACTGCGTAATGCGGCCCAAACTTTTCAACGCTTCATTGATGAAGTGTTGAGAGGTCTCTCCTTCACTTTCACATATGTCGATGACATTCTCATCGCAAGTTCTTCTCCCTCAGAACATATTCAACATTTACGCTTAGTTTTTTCTCGGTTGGCAGAATATGGTGTATTGCTAAACCCTGAAAAATGTGTCTTTGCTGTAGATGAACTCACCTTCTTAGGACACAAAGTTACTTCGAAGGGCATTTCTCCTCTCGAAAATAAAGTATCTGTCATAAGGTCTTTCCCACAACCGCAAACTCAAAAGCAACTTCGCCGCTTTTTAGGGATGGTAAACTTCTACCATCGCTTCATTCCTCAGTGTGCAAACATTCTTGCACCCATAACCTCTCTTCTTCGCCAATCAAAAAGGGGCAGATCCACTGCAGTTCTGTGGAACCCCGAAGCTACCAACGCTTTTTCACAAGCAAAAGAGGCTATAGCACGAGCTACATGCCTTGTTCACCCTCAACCAGACGCTCCTCTGAACTTAGCCACTGATGCCTCTGACGTTGCCGTGTCAGGAGTGCTCCAGCAGCTTGTTTCAGGCGTTTGGGAACCTCTCGCATTCTTTTCACGCAAGCTCTCACCTTCACAAATGAGGTACAGCACTTTCGGTCGAGAGTTGCTGGCGATATACCTCTCCATCCGTCATTTCAGGTCATTCCTGGAAGGACGTGACTTTAGCATTTTTACGGATCATCGTCCGTTAATATTTGCTCTCCATTCTCAATCAGACTCTCATGCTCCTAATGAGCGAAGATACCTTGATTTTATTCTTCAATTTACTTCAGACATTCGACACATTTCAGGTTCTTTGAATGTTGTGCCGGATGCGCTGTCTCGCATCTCAGCAATTTCTGACCCTGGACACTCTCACATCAACCTTTCAGAGATGGCTAAGGCTCAGTCCACGGATACAGACCTCCAAACTCTTATTAATTCACCCACTTCATTGCAAGTCCGCTCTTTACCAGTTGAACCCAAGTCAGACTTACTAATTTTATGTGACGTCTCGACTGAGCATATTCGACCGTTGGTCCCACAAGGGCTGCGAAGAGCTGTTTTTGCTAAACTCCATTCCCTTTCTCACCCGGGAATTAAGGCCACCCAAAAATTAATTGCAGCTAGGTTTGTATGGCCAAGTATGCACAAAGATATCCGCAATTGGACTCGATCTTGCCTTCAATGTCAGCGTGCCAAAGTTCACCGACACACAAAGTCAGAAATTGGTACCTTTCCTTTGCCAAAGGCTCGTTTTGAGGCCATACACTAGACATAGTCGGCCCCCTCTATTCTTCTCGAGGTTATACCTATCTTCTCACTGTCATTGATAGGTTCACAAGATGGCCAGAAGCTGTTCCTTTGACTTCTTGTACTGCTTCTGCAGTAGCTCACGCCTTTGTTTCATGTTGGGTTTCCCGTTTTGGAATACCTGCAACCATTTGCACAGACAGAGGTGCCAGTTTGAATCGGCCTTATGGAAGGAACTCATGCTCCTTCTTGGGACTGAGCGCATCAGAACAACAAGCTATCACCCGCAATCCAATGGGGTGATAGAACGCTTCCATCGTCAACTTAAAAGTTCCTTGCGAGCCACTGATCCATCTACTACATGGGTGGACAGGCTACCCCTAATCCTACTCGGAATTCGTACTGCTCTGAAGACTGATCTTGCATGCTCTGCAGCAGAATTAGTTTACGGTACCACACTCCGGTTACCCGGAGAATTTTTCACACCTACACCCATTAACCCCGCATGTGATCCTGCTTCGTATGTTAAGACATTACGCTCTGTTATGAAGCAAATTCGTCCCACAGCACCTAGAACTTCCACTTCACAAACTACCTTCGTTTCCCCTGATTTACAAACTTGCACACACGTTTTCTTGAGACATGATGCTCACCGCTACCCTCTTCACTGTCCCTATGATGGTCCCTTCCTTGTGCTAGACCGTAGACCCAAAACTTTCATCATTGACAAGGTGGGCAAGCGTGAAACCGTTTCTGTGGACCGCTTGAAACCAGCATACCTTGATTTTTCTCCAACAAAAGATCCTATCCTCCCTCAATCTTCTGTACCTCCACCTCAAATACAGGTACAGCAACCTATCCTTCCTCAATCTTCTGTACCTCCACCTCAAATACAGGTACAGCAACCTATCCTCCTCAATCTTCTGTACCTCCACCTCAAATACAGGTACAGCAACCTATCCCTCCTCAATCTTCTGTACCTTCATCTCATATACAGGTACAGCAATCTACCCTTCCTAAATCCTATGTACCACCACCTCATCCGAGGGTACAACAATCTATCATCCCTCTTCCAATTCTCCTTCATTATCGCAACCAACTGTCTTTGAACCAGCCAGTGGCTCCATCGCACAGGCACCAAGAATCCCCTTCCCCCAATGTCCCTACTGCACCTGTAGCACCATCCATGCCTTCAGAACCAGTGCTGCAGGATATTGCCATCCAAAAGCAAACAACGACTCGTTCTGGAAGAGTCATTCGTAAGCCAGTGCGTTTTGACATTTAAGTGTTTTTTTTTTACCCCTGACAACCATGTTTTTGGGGGGCAGTACTTGTAGTGCCTTGCACCACAAGATTATTCTTTATTAGTGAAAACTGCCACAAATTGGCATGAGTGAATATTTAAATCTAAATAAATAAATACAAGTTAAATGTCTAGTGATCAAATTTAATTCTTAAGAATTCAGAGTGGTGTGACTAGACATGAATGGGCTTTTAAGGATTATTTTGGCTGGTTGGTAAAATTATTAAGTAAAAACAAACTTGTGTGCAACGACAACACAAAGGACGCCTTTAAACATTATTCGAAAGCACACCCGCCAGCAAGCAAAGTTCCTTTGTGGTATGTTTTGTATTTGTTTATATTCTTTACTATTTCATATCTGTATGCAATACCGCATACTGCAGATACTAACGCCTTATACTGTTTGCAATTAGTACTAAGATTTACTACAAATAGTAATGTAAGATTCATATAATAAATTACCTTAGGCTAAGTTAGGTCTAGGCAAAAGCCAAATTGTAACTAGCCTAACTGAGGCCTACCATAGTCTTTGTTTTAGATTAACCTCAGCTCATATGTTGAAGAGGCAAAGGCCTGCCTATTAATTTTCTTAGTATATTTTACTTTATAAGCCTATTATGTTTCATGTTATTTTCTTAGCAGATGGCCTACTAATCATTTGTAGCCTACATATTTCCTTAGTTTCCCATTCAACTTAACACAATCCCATAACCAGAATTAACTGTAATTTATCATCCACAGGTTACTGGGCCTATATAACCTATGTATTTTAATTATTAATTATTGCCATTTTTATTATTCTTTTTCTCTGAAATATCACTTACAGTATTCTTGTCTATCTCTTTGCAGACAAGGTTGTCATTGTGGCTATTATTATTAGTATTATTATTACTATTATTATTACTATTATTATTACTATTATTTTTTTTTTTATTACTATTATTATTACTATTATTATTACTATTATTATTACTATTATTATTGCTATTTATTTTATTATATATTATTTTACTTTTATTACTATATTATTGTTACTAATTAGTGCTATATTATTATTATTACTATTATTAATACTATTATTATTACTATATTATTATTACTATATTATTATTACTATATTATTATTACTATTATTATTAGGTTGCATTATTATTAGTATAATTATTATTATTTGTATCATTTGTATTATTGCATATTCATTATTATAATCAGTATTATTTGCAGACTGTTATATATTAGCCAAACGGGCCATTATTTAATCTCACCATTATAAGTCGATCAAAGTTGTTACGGGTAAAAATCCCCTTTGCATATACTCATTAATTGTTGTCAATAAAATATAAAAATTCATATTGATTTAATAATCAGTCCTTCCTTCCCTTTTATTAAAATTAACTTTGCGCCGCAGTGCCGGATGCCAATCTAGTACTTGGGCGCTGGTGACCCTGGCATATAGTTAATTATCTACGTAAACTTGTAAAGGTCCATAATAAAAACCAGACTCTTACACTATATCTCTCACCTTAATGCAAAATACGAGTAATACCCATACACTTTCTAGAAGTCGCTACAAAGTCGGGGTTGACCCCCGAGTCGCATATTCGAAGGGCTTCGAACAAGGACTCTCCAACGTAGTTCGATGTGTCATCGCATATGCTCTTCAGAACAATAATGATCGGGAGACCCGAGTAAGGCTGGCATTTGGGATTGAGCCAAATAGTGAGGATAGCGATCAGTTCTGGATAGTAATACCTTACAGACACCTGGTCGCAGAAGATGACTACATCCTTTCACGTTTTGCACAAGCTTCTCAAAGTGGTTCAAAATTTAGCATGGAGAATTTCACGGTTGAAATTGACCATGTATTCCGTATTGCGGGACATACGGCCGCGCCTTATACACTCAACTTCAATTCTCCGGTTATTTATCGAAAGCATATAAACTCCGGGCGCGGCTGTGGATTTATAGCTGTAGTCTTGGCCCATATGTTTACTGTGCTAAATACAGTTGCGTATAATATCTGGATGCCGACGGTAGTGGAGCGTGCACGTAAAATGGCTGTAGACTGTAAACTTGATTTTGACTGTAATATGGGTCCTGAAGAGTTGACGAAGGTAGAAGAACAGATGAAAGTTAGGATTGCCGTGTTTGGCCTGGATCAAAATGGTAGAACAACGTATGTATTTAAAAGCAGTGTGCGAGATCGTACAAAGTCACTACTTGTTTTAGGGCTGGTGGGATCAACTTACCTTCCTATTAGACGCATCAGAGATCTTTACGTAAACTATGATAAAAGTCGAAAATATGGAAGACAACACGATTTGTGTAAGGGTTGTCTCGAGTTTACGAATGATCTGTTGAAACATTGTAAGGATTGTCACATGGCATGTGTGCAGTGTAAAAGCCCCAAATGTGAAAGTCAGGTAGTTGAAGCTGAGAAGAGGGATTGTGCTGTGTGTAGACGCACATTTTTCAATAACAACTGTTATGAGCTCCATAGATCAATTGGCACGTGCAGGAAAATGAGAATCTGTGAATGTGGTATGTTTCACACAATGGATAGTTGGGGGTGTTTCAAGCATAAATGTGATGAAATTCACTGTTCTATATGCCATGAGAAATATAAACATGTATGTTATATGAAAGGTGCCAAGCCTAAAAATAGACCTTGTATAACCGTGTACTACGATATAGAAACATACACGAACGCTGAAAACAAAGAGGCTATTCCACATTTACTTGTAAGCCAGACTATCTGTGATGAGTGTATGGAGATCGAGTACGATGAGTGCCACAAATGTGGTAAACGGACATATGTTTTTAAAACGAATGCCCACGATAGCCCTGTGAAACTCTTTGTGTCCTATATTGTCAAGTTAACGGACAAGTTCAAAAAAATACCTGTGTATATTCTTGCCCACAACGCGGCAAAATTTGACACACAATTCCTTTATAAGGAGTTGCTTGAGCACGAATCATCCGAGATATTCTCGGGTGATCCCTTGAAAAGAGGCAACAAACTTATACAGATGCAAATAAGAGGAAATGTACAGTTTAAAGACACTTTATTGTTCGCCCCATGTAAATTAGCAAAGCTACTCAAGGTCATGGGCGTTGGCGGTGAAGTTTCAAAGGGGTATTTCCCTTACACATTCCTCACTAGCGAAACTTTAAATTATGTCGGCGCACCCCCCACCCCAAGCACTATTTTAACTACACCAACATGGATGATAGTGAGCGTGAAGATTTTGACCACTACCACAACAGTTTTAATGAAGATAACCCTTACAATATAGCTGATGAATGTGAACATTATTGCGTGAATGACGTACGCGTAATTAGAGTATGCTTTCAAGCCTTTAGAAGTATGTACATAACACGCTTCAACTGTGATCTGCTGCAAGTCGCAACCACGATCGCCTCATTATGCTTTACGGTGTTCAAGAATAACTTCATGCCTAAAGACACCTTAGCCGTCATTCCTCGAAACGCCCCGTGCAGTTATGGGCACAAGGCTATTTACTGGCTCATACACCTACAACAGCAGACAGGTGTATACATAAAACACGCTCGCAACACGGGGGAAGTACCCATTAAGATCAATGGCCGTATTTTTTGGGTGGATGGTCTAAGCGAAAACCTTGCTACTGGTGAGAAGACTGTGTACTCCTTTAACGATTGCTGGTGGCACGGATGTCCCCGTCCTGAGTGTGGAATCGCAGGAGATATCCACGGTAGATCTCCTGCCGACAGTCTTGCGTGGACGTGCACCCGCGATCAACTTATAGGCTCCCAATTCACTCACAAAGTCTTGTGGGAGCATGAGTATGATGCACGGATGGAAACAGATGGACAGTACCGTGAAGAAATAAGGACTATCAAACGCTCAATGGTGGTAGACCTCCTCAAATGCGGTGATAGCTTGTTCGGAGGTCGTACAAATCCCTTCAAGTTATACTTCCCGCCTACGGAGGGTGTGAAACTTCATTACTACGACTTCTGTTCTTTATACCCCTACGTGATGAAGAACAATCCATACCCCGTTGGTGCGCCTGAGAAACTGGTGGGACCTAACCTACCCTCCATCGAGGAGTTCTCAGCTAACTTGAGTGAGCGCTACTTTGGACACTCTTTCGTAGATGTGCTCCCCCCTCGCGATTTATGGATGCCGATCTTGCCCGTCGTTATCGACCACAAGCTCATGTTCCCTCTGTGTGTGAAGTGTGCAGAAGAGAACAATGGTGATTGTGAACATACACCCAACCAGCGTAAGATCAGAGGCGTATATACAAGCCCTGAACTGGACCTAGCCGTTCGTCATGGTTACAGCATATTGAAGATACATGAGGTGTAGAGGTTTCAGAAGCTACCCAACCTTTTCACGCCATATATAAATACGTTTTTGAAAGATAAGGTCGAAGCATCAGGCTACCCTCGAGGGGTTGATACCGAAGATGAAAAGTCGGCCTATATACAGCGTTACTGTGACCGTGAAGGGATACAGCTTGACAGCACCCAAATTGTAAAGAACCCAGGCAAGCGCTTTAGTGCAAAGTTGTGCCTAAACAGTCTTTGGGGAAAATTTGCCCAGAATACAGCCAAGGGGAATGTACATTTAGCTCAAAGCTGTAGCGAAGTCTGGGATTATGCCAACGCCCCCGATAAAGAGGTCATGGAAATCGTGAATGTAGGTAATACTTACATAATAAGGTACAACCGAACCGAATTGGCCACAGATACCTCAAGGGTTACAAACATACCTGTAGCCAGCTTCACAACGGCTTACGCACGTATCAAGCTTTGGGGCCTATTGCATTCTCTTGGGCGACGAGTATTGTATGCCGATACAGATAGTGTGATATTCACAGAGAGGGAGGGTGAATACATGCCTCCTATTGGTGAATTCCTTGGCGAGTTGACTGATGAGATCAAGGATGAGTATGGAGACACCGCGTACGCCGACTCTTTTGTCTCAACAGGACCAAAAACTTACGAGGTACGGGTGAGGGTAGGGGAGGATATGAAATATATCGTGAAGGCAAAGGGTATCAATCTCAACCAGGCGAATCGGCGGGTCGTTAACTTTGAATCGTTGAAGGATCTAGTGTGTTTGGATGATGAGGGCGGCCGGCCGCCCCAACTAACTGTAGGCACCCACAATTTTCGGGCACAGAAGCTTGTGGGTGTGAAGGAAATTAGGGGTACAAAGGTGTGCCGTAACACCTATAGGAAACGTTACCAGGTACCTGGTACCTATGATACCGTACCTTTTGCGTACTGTATCGACTAGATGCTTACCTTGTAATGTTTACCCGTATTTAAACACTGTATGTGCCTGTTACACCTTTTTATTATATGTTCTTTGTACCACTGTTTGCCATGCCCTTTTAACCATTTTCTGTGTATAGTATTTGTACTGATAATAAATTTCTTGTTTTGTATCAGATTGCTTTTCATTCTAACAACCTTCATTATATTAGTTATTTACACACCAGTCATTAATAATGCACGGTGTTTTTCGCCACAGCTTATTAATGACGTAAACTTGGTCTCAATATTAATCCCTTTGTGTGCCAGCGATTCCACATGGCACCATCAACAAAAAGTATATGTATTTTTTTCCTCAGCCTAGATTCAATGGTGGCTTATGGCAACTGAGTATAAAAATTAATTGTATAGCAACATCTGGCAGTTTTGGACATTGTCCTGAACATTTAGAACCCAAAAAGAGGTGCAGAAACTATATGAAGGGGTACTCTCGTCTATAATGCAGAAAGTGTGATACCCGATTACGTTTAACAAACGCCAAAACTACCTTAATGAATCGAAGCACTATGGTCCACCCTTGTGTTTAGCAAAGGCCAAATATTGTTATTATTTGTGCAATTCAAAGTACCAAAGTCATGTTAGTGTCTCTTATTACATGATAGCATCAAAGGAGCCATATAACTTCTAGTGTAATTAATTTTTTCTAAGCAAAGTTTCGTTTCCATACCTATTTTAACATGTTTAATTGGTAAAAACTTTTTTTAGTTCGAAACAATAATTTTGGGTAGAAAGGGTTCATATTGCAGACACCATCGTCGCTCTGTGCAATACATATCATTCAAATAAGTACCTACAGATCCGTATAAGCGCATGATGTTTTCCACATTCGGTAGTAATGACGCTAAGACATCCAATATTATTTTAAGATATTTTATAATCAAGGTTTTAATCTTCTTGCAAGCGTTTGAAGACCTTGTTAAGTATACATTCGCTTAGCATGAAAAGTTAAAATATGCCTACATGAATAAGATGGTTGCTTATCTTCTGTCAAATTTCAGTTGAAGCCTATACATTAGGGTGGATCGATTTTACATTTTTTTCGATTTCCATATTCTAATAGAGACAAAAACTTGCGCATGCATGAGAAAATAGCCTCTGCAAAATCTTAACTTAATAGGTAATCATCTTCTGCCCCCGGCAGAGCGATGAAAATCATATTTTAGTAGTCAAAAAGTATTTTTCTTATAATTTTTAAAATATTTCAATATGCATCAAACTTATTCCTAATAACTATAAAGTCGATGAAAAAGACCTCATATGATCGTTTTCCAAGCGCGTTGTCCTACGTTAATATCTTTTGCCCCCAGCAACAACGTCAAATGTTGAAAAAATAGGTAATTTATATACATATTTTCAGATCGGCTCTTTCTCTTAAATAATGCATTTATATATTTCCCATAGCATTTATATCGTTGCTTAGGCATGAAATAACACACACGCAAAATTTTATGACTAGAGGAATATCTTCTGTCCCCGAGAAAAGTCTAAATGTGGATTATAATTACGTTAATGCGATGTTATAAGTACGATAAGTACAAAGTACAGCTCCTCGCTTGCTAATTTTATAAAATTAGCAACCCAGAACTCACCACGAGGAGGTGGCTGTACGTCGAGTTCCACCCTATCCAGCCCCAACCACCCTTCCTTTGGCTGCATGTCGATTTACATACGGTAATCTTTCTTAGAATCAAATCGTGGAATTTTGTTCGGGACTGAAGACGGGAGCGGATGAATCCGTCCCTCTCTTCTATTCCACTTACACTGGCAGAGGCTTCGGTTACTAATTTGATGAGTCTCTCGACCGCTTGAGTATGACAAGGGAATAGTGGGATCAGTCCATCAGGCTGGTCTCCCGTCTCAACAAACTCTTTTATTCGGGTATCAGGTATTGTTTTTGTAACGGGGGGTTCGGTCACCTCAGCCGTTTGCCAGTTGATCATTTCGTAATAGTTTTGACTATCGTAGAGCAGCTCAGGCATGGCGAAGGCTCGAATTTCCCCCGCTGGTGATTGTTTTGATCGTGCTTTTAATATTCTTCTCCATCCCAATTCTCTTATGTGTTGCTCATCGGCATGTAGCATGGAGATCAAAATATTTTCTGGGTGAGCAAAGAAAGAATTTCTAAGGAGGCATGGTCTGAGAGAGACGCATCATTTCGAAAAAATGTTTTGCGCCCTCAGTGAAACTGGAGTTTTTCTTTATCTTAAACCAAATTGGTGCGTAAACTGTCATAATGAATCGCACAATTTCGTTGAAGGTGCTGGAGGGTTCACTGGTTGAAACATAGAGGCGCAGAAATCTATTTGCTGTTGTCAGCCACCTGGAATGCGCCATCTTACCTGGATTTCGAGCCGCGAGAGCTGAAGAGCAGCTACCGCTCGACACTGCTCTGTAGATGCCTAACAAATATTTTTGGTCAGTGCTCAACTCGGCATCATCTATGTCAATGTCGGGAGATGGAATGGCATCGAATTCTGTAATTGGAAGTTTTCGCAGTCGTTCAGTTGTTTTCCAACTGGTCCAGTAAAGCCCATTGGCCCAGTTGTTTTGCCGTCCAAGTCTTGAATGAGGTGTCGCAGTGATAATTCATTACCGTGTAATAGGCATATGATCCACTGAACTGGCCTTTGTAGTTTCATTTCAATCATACGAATGGCTCCACCCTTTCGACTGGCGCATCAGTGGCAGCTGCTGCTGGCAGCACTCACCAGAGATGACCTTTAAACCCTAGCCTAGAGTCATAAAATTTTGCGTGTGTGTTATTTCATGCCTAAGCAACGATATAAATGCTATGGGAAATATATAAATGCATTATTTAAGACAAAGAGCCGATCTGAAAATATGTATATAAATTACCTATTTTTTCAACATTTGACGTTGTTGCCGGGGGCAAAAGATATTAACGTAGGACAACGCGCTTGGAAAAACGATCATATGAGGTCTTTTTCATCGACTTTATAGTTATTAGGAATAATTTTGATGCATATTGAAATATTTTAAAAATTATAAGAAAAATACGTTTTTGACTACTAAAATATGATTTTCATCGCTCTGCCGGGGGCAGAAGATGATTACCTATTAAGCTAAGATTTTGCAGAGGCTATTTTTTCATGCATGCGCAAATCTTTGTCTCTATTAGAATATGGAAATCGAAAAAAATGTAAAATCGATCCACCCTACTATACATGTGCCGATGTGTCGCGTGTTGAAATCTTCTAGCTCATTACAGTGTCGCTATTTACTGAGGTTATTGCACAAATGAAAACAAATGATAAGAATATGTAATATTACAATGGGGGCAAAAGGCTACAAACAACGACTTATACCATAATGTTTGTTTAGGAAGCTCTGGTAAAAGATGGTCGAAAATTAAGAATGTAAATGAAAGTTTTAAAGCATAGCATAGGAGAGAGAGATTGGAAGGAGATAGAGAACTTTAAAGATAAAGCGAAAATTTAAGAGTAAAGAGACCTGGTTCCGAGTGAAATTCGACATTGCTCTTATGCGGTATAAATGTTTCTAACGGGGATTTAAGACAAAGTTACCAACTGGTCTCTTTAAAAGGATCCTATTGAGTTACTTTGAAATACGTTAGTAGCGTTCCATCCGACAAGTTAACTATACGCTTGAATGACAGACGTTTAGCTTCATCAGAATTAAGGTGATTACCAATAATTTGAGAGCAATATTCTGAGTGTCCCTACATTTTAGCAATCAAAATGTTTTTAGGCATCATGATTGTCAAGCATTAATTGTTCATAGATAAACAGTTTTTAAAACATGAACTATAAATGATGTGAAAACCTAGTGAAGATGCTCTCCTAGATTATCTTAAGCGATGCTTCGGTCAGAACAACTAATCTTTTACGCATATTGCGTTCATCGTTCTCTATGTTTTTTACCCCTTTATTGCGTATTTCTCTGTGATACATGAACTATATATTTGTCGTGGATAAAACATAGTGGTAGGACGCCTCAGTAAATATGTAAATAATCTGTTGCGGAACTCGATACTATTTTAATTTGATGGTACGGCTATTAACGTTATATATATATATATATATATATATATATATATATATATATATATATATATATATATATCAGTCTGGCGTGTGAGAATGTTGTTCCTCGTGCAGCTAAACTAACGGGGACCGCGAACACGTAGGTACAAAATGTACTCGAATGTTTGTTTGTTTCGAAAAACCTTGAAAGAACCCCACAGGCAGGAGGATTTTTCTCTCGTGAAAGAAGGTTATGATGAACTCTTTTTTAAAGGAGGAAGGCAATGACGAATATATATATATTATATATATATATATATATATATATATATATATACTTTAATTGTAATAACCGCAATAATATAAAATTACACTAACCGCAAGGAAAAAATATAAAATTAATTATAAAACAGTGTTTAAAAAGGCTACTTAATTTCGGCTGGTCACAACCAAGCCCTTTTCAAAGCCATAAACTAAATAAAATATCTAAAAAAGTTATAAAACTTCCGTCCTGCGGAAGATCTAAGATTAAAATGACTGTGTGAAGGCATAAACACGGACAGAGAGGTGGTAGCTGTCGTACGTCTGGCAGTTGGCAAAAGCAAACTATTGCCCAGATTTCAACCTGAGTAATACTTATAGTAGCCTAGTTCAGCATAGGGAACAGCATAATCATATTTTTAACTTCCAGGATTCTAAACCTATCATAAAGGTCAGGGACCAGGAACAGAGACAAATATACTAGGCATGTTATATTTTGGCAGAAGACACCATTTCCAATATTAAGTTGTCCTACAATATGGATAGCTTTATTTTTAACATTTTAAAATATTTTAGGGCAATTTCGGACCGTGACCAGCTGCCAGATGTACAGGATTGATTTTTATAGATTTTTTATCTCGAAGGTTGAAATCTGAGCAATAGTTTGCCTTTGCCAACTGTCAGACGTACGACAGCTACCATCTCTCTGTCCGTGTTTATGCCTTCACACAGTCATTTTAATCTTAGCTCTTCCGAAGGACGGAAATTTTATAACTTTTATAGATATTTTATTTAGTTTATGGCTTTGAAAAGGGCTTGGTTGTGACCAGCCGAAATTAATTAGCCTTTTTAAACAGTTTTATAATTAATTTTATATTTTTTCCTTGTGAGTTGGTGTAATTATATAATATATATATATATATATATATATATATATATATATATATATATATATATATAAGGGTTAAATTAAATAATAAACAGTTACAAATAATTAAATAATTGCTATTTAATATTCAAGAATCATGACTTCCTTTATATGTTTAGAAGGGAAATAAGTGAAAAAGTATTGCGGAATTTAATGATTAAAGTGCAGAAGAAGAATAGATCAGAGCCACTAAAAGTTTAAAATTCAGTTGCTACCTCGTCCCGAGTAAATGCTATACTGTAAAGTTTAATTGATCCATACAGACCACCGACATTAAAAATTAAATTGTTCTATTTTGAATTGATTATGGAACAATTTCTTTGTAAAAATAATTACTGTATCGTTTTTCTGTTTTGACGTCGATGTAATTGGTTTAAAATCGGTTCATAAAGGAAAGGTGTTCGAACGGTTTCTATGATGAACAATCCTTTTCGCCAAGAAAGTGTTCCGTAATTGGGTCAGCAAATGGAACAATTATTTTTTAATATGGTTGGTCTGTATGAATCAATTAAACTTTACAGTGTATCCTAACTTCTCTCAATCTCTGTACTTCGCTTCTGTAATTTATGTCAAAAGGAAACAGCAATATATACAGTATATATATATATATATATATATATATATATATATATATATAATATATATATATTATGGTGTCCCTTATTTTTCGAAATTGCAAATTTCACCGTCTCACCCCCTCAATATATTCCATTTGACAAAAAAACAAAATGTGCAAAATCTCGAGTAATTATAAATATTCTTATTGGTCCCGCACTACACGAATTTTTTATTAGCGTTCCATTATAAGGGCAAATAACAGCAGTTAAAGAACAACATAAACTAAAATAGACATTGACTACTGATTAAGTAGAAACTGAATTGAACTAAACATTTTAGGACTGAAAGCATAGTAAATTTGGCCTAGTAGGGATGGTTGCTTATGAGACCCGCTAAATATTAATTTATTTTAATAAAACTTTGGTACACGTTTTATATTAATAGGAAAAAAATGCGGGGGTGAGACTCCCAAATTTTGGTCTCACCCCCGCATTTTTTTCCTATTAATATAAAACGTGTACCAAAGAAGTTTTATTAAAATCAATTAATATTTAGTGGGGCCTCATAAGCAACCATCCCTACTAGGCCAAATTTACTATGCTTTCAGTCCTAAAATGTTTAGTTCAATTCAGTTTCTACTTAATGAGTAGTCAATGTCTATTTTAGTTTATGTTGTTCTTTAACTGCTGTTATTTGCCCCTTATAATGGAACGCTAATAAAAAATTCGTGTAGTGCGGGACCAATAAAAATATTTATAATTACTTGAGATTTTGCACATTTTGTTTTTTTGTCAAATGGAATATATTGAGGGGTGAGACGGTGAAATTTGCAATTTCGAAAAATAAGGGACACCATAATATATATATATATATGTATATTTTTTTTTTTGCTTTCTTTAATTTACCGCCGATTCGTACATATATATATATATATATATATATAGGTAGGGCCACGAGCCTGAACAACTGCGAGAAGACTCGACGCCCGAATCTCTACCGGGTTACAGGTATACAGATACAAATATATCAACCCACGCAGTCACTAGAATTTTCTATTCGTAGAACCGACATTTCGAAAGTCGTATTTTCATCGTCAGTCGTTATACGAAACGAAAATAGCTCATAAACTAATACTAAATATTTAAAAAAAAATGGAGAAGTAATAAAATTGTCGAAACAGAATTTAAACCCCAAATTGATCTTCCGACTGAAACAAACTAAATTTACTGTATATAAAAATTTAACTTTACTAAACATTACATATTGAAATTATAAAAAAGTTATCAATTTAAATTCTGTTCCCACAATTTTATTTGTTCTCCAATTTTTTTAATGTTTTAATTTAAAAAAAAAATATTCTATTACCGGAATTTGATCTTAATTTAATATTAAGTGAAATGGTTCGTATTTCATTTTGTCGTTTTTATTGGGTTCTATTTACTTAATGTATATATATTAAAAGGGAATTTAGAGTTTATTATCATTTTATAACTACTGTAGATGGAAACAGAAATTTTGAAATGTCTATCCTAACAATAAAAACTACGATATAATGATAGCGTTTGTTATATTATTTGTCTTTAGATGTCAGTTCCCGAGAAACAAACCTTTCTTCACTTTATATATATATATATATATATATATATATATATATATATATATATATATATATATATAATATATATATATATAATAATTTCACAATTTTAAAATATTTCTTAATATCATTATATTCGTGTAGCATTAAACGAGTGGCATTCATTAAATTTTTTTTATTTCTTGATCAGTATTTCGTCCTGTTTCCTTCCTCTGAAAGTATAACTCATTCCTTTCATTGTGTTGATATCAAATTAGAGAGAAATTTTTCTTGTTCGGACAGTTCCTTCAGCCTGGCATTCATTTGGATGAAGACTTCCTTTCTTTCCTCTTCTCCCTGTTCCAGGCGTGAAAAGGTAAACTATTGAACAATTGGCGTTTGAACGTCTCTAAAATTGAATTATAATATTTTTGTTTTTGCTACGAGAAAACGAACTACTGCTTTTAACCTTACTTACCTCTTCAAGTTCTTTCTTCAAAAGTGGAAGACCTGACGTCAGAATTTCGTTCACAATCACTGATATCTTGTCTTTCTCTCGCAGCAAACGGTTTTGCTACAATTTTAAACAAAACATTATAAACAAACATAAAGTTTTACAATATTTTTCAATATTTTTCTGTACAATTTAGATGTGTGATATGGCATTAATATATTCACTGTATTCTAATCTGAATATGCCGTTGCAAGCATGGAAGCTTTTAAGACAAAATTAATGGAATTGAGTTTATTTATTACGTAAGAGAAGTGAAAATGGCAAGTAATATTATTATTAATAATAATAATAATAATAATAATAATAATAATAATAAATATATTAAATATTTATAATAATAATAATAATAATAAATATATTAAATATTTATAATAATAATAATAATAAAAGTAAACAAAAGGTAAAAATTTACAAAAGTAGTGTTTGATTATGTTACGCAATTTAAATAAAATGATCAATTGTATATTTAGAAAAAAATAAATAATGTTTAAAGGAAAATTATTTTTTTAGGATAAATTATGAAATTAAAAATGTTTGATGAAATTAGCATATTTCAGAAAGTTAATTATAAAATGGGAACATAATTACTTTCGTAATAATGACAATAGTGAACTTACACATCAGTAAGAACTAATGAAGTACTTCTTTAGTGATTTGTGAAATACATTTAATAATGAAGCCTGTGTGATATTTATGAGAATTGCATTCCATACATCTGCTCCTTTGAAAGAGAGAGCGTCTCCTGCAGTTTCCATTGTATAGTCTGGTTTGCGTATAAAATCTCTGAGGAGTCTAGTGTTATAATGAGGATGTATAGATGGAGGAGGGGGTTGATTGATCTTTGGATGGGTGATGTATATTAATATTTACTGATAACTTTGAACATATAAATGTTAACTATAGCGTGACGTTTCCGTATGTCATTTAACCCTTTAACTATTGCGTTACCACTTTGCTATATTTGGTGTAGACATTAGAGGATTAATTATTGTTTACTTCATAAACATTATCTACGTACAGTAAGTATAATTGCGATAAATGAACTCTTCACAAACATATCCTTAACATACCCTTTAACTGATGAACATACCTTTGAGATTGTATCCTTAACGTTTATCTCGTAACCTGGATAAAGTATACCTTTGGCTTTTGTAAATTTACCATGGTTAGGAAATAAGTGTTAATATGCCCATATCGTCAACAGAGAAACAAACAAGCAAAATTTTTATTGCGGATTATTTACAATCCATAGCACTTAACCTGACATACAAATACAATCTTATTATACACTAATATGCAAATACAATCTTTGCTACATTACAAAAATAAAGCATTGTACATCAGCAGTTGTCTGAACCAAGACTGCCATATAGGTGAAAGATACACAGTATCTGAGGACAGAACATTGCACAGTAACGCATTACAGCTGTTTTTGACCCTACCAATGAAATTATGTATATTCTTCCGGATTAACATTTGGCTGGTTAGGTTAGGCAAATAACCATGTATAAGAAAGCTTGTGAAACACTTTGCAAGCATAGGTATTATACGAGGTCTACAACATTTTAAGTGTTCTGTTTGTATGCGAACTAGGCAACAACTTTTGTTATTATCTAACGTAATTATGGATAGCCTGCCGAACTTCTGGGTCACTAATTAGTAGCTCTTTAGAGTGTCCCACATTTTGGCTATCTTCCTGGAGACGATTAAATAGGGTTTCGTAATGATTTTTTCACAGTTTTTAAACCTTTTCTTTGAAGATTTTCTTAATTTTTTCTTATAAATCTAAGAGTACCCTTGAATCTGGGTAGTAGTTGGATGGGAGACCGTCCTCCGCGCCCAGATTATGTAGCGACCCGTGGTTCGGATCCCCCGTAAAGCTGTAGGTCCCCTCCGTCATATGACCTTAAATGTTGCGAAGGAGGTTAAACAACCCCAATAAAAAAAAAAGCCCATTCCACAAATACATTTTTAACTACATCATAAAAATCAGCACAGTATTCTGACCACCTGGATTGACAGTTACGTTCCCCTTCTTTATTCTTAAAGCTGCCTTCACTCGCAGCCTTAAAGGCATGTACGAACTTACAGTAATATTTATTTAAGAGATATGGTTTACATCATCACAGGAGGAACTCCTACGAGCCAAAGCTTCTGCAGGAATCCTCACAAGCTTAGCAGTGCATCAGTCTGCATTGTACCAATTAACCTTATAGTAATCAGCATTATCACAGTTAGTGTCTAAGTCTGGTGCTACCATACAATCAAACTCTACAAATGGGATGTGATCAGATTCAAATACATCGTAGAGATTGACGTGGCATTGATTATACAACAACTATCATGGGAGGTTATCCAGTGGTCTAGCCACGAGTGAGTCCCCCAGGCATGACTAACGTACATAAATGAGTTATAGGGAGGAACAATTTACTGGCAAGTTTGTAGTCACAAGGTTAGCAAAATCTGATTTACTGATATTGCTGTTAAAATCACCAACCACTGTAACACATCGTTCTTCTAGCAATATATTTAGTTTACACAGTCTATCTATAAATACCTCCTCATTTTCAGCACACTCGTATGATATATAAACTTTAAATATACGCAGTTATCAATAGTTAGTTTTATGGCACAACCCACTCATATTCATAACTAATGGACTCTATTAACCTAACCAACTGTGAGTGCCACATTATAACTACACCTTCCTCCTTATTCTGTCTGCCCACAGTGATAACTTCATTATCATCATTGGGTGAGTTAGCTATTCCCCTTTAGTTAGGCTTAATATTTTACAAATTCCTGCACTCTTGTTTAGAGAGCTAAGTTTCCTGAAAGTAAGAAATGCCATGTGCGGATAAAAGTTTATTCAGCAATGGGGGACTCTCCATCTTCGTGGACTGTGTTTTTCCTGAAGTTTATGTTACACCAACCATAGGAGATTCCTTCAGTCCAGAATTCTGGCCCCATAAATACAGAGGGATCCTCACAGTCTGCCTTAATGCACTCAGTTCTATTGAATTTTACAGTTGAACACTGGGATCGTGTAATATTGCAGAATTTTGGAATTTTTCTTTCATAAAAATAACTTCCCTATCATTTTCCATTCGCTGTGGAGCTGGAATTGAGGCAATAATACTGTTTGGAATTGTTTAATCCCCCCTTTATAACGGCAAAGGTCACGTGACAGGAGGGAACCAACAGCTTTACGGGGGATCCGAACCACGAATTGCTTCATCATCTGAGCCCATAATAAGGTTACCCATCCATCTACTAAAAAGGTAGGGTTGCCAGGTGTCCGGTATTGAACCGGACAGTCCGGTATTTGGGCTCTGTCCGGTTAAAAAAATCAAAGAATACCGGACATGTAAAAGTAAACCACGTCTTTATGTCTTTGCTTTTTTATTTTTGTCTTAATAGGTGTAGCTTTAATAGATCGTCCGCTTTTTTTGGTTATTCATAATTTGTTGTTTTTTAAAGTCAATAATTATATATTTTACATATTTTTTCTATTGCGATCTGATAAAGAATTGAATAGTTTCACAGCGCTGTATTCGATGGAATTTTGTGCATGTTATGTAATTTTGTTCGAATGAAAGTTAAATGCGGATAAAGTTGATTTCTTTTCATTAATACCTAAATGTTTTCAATGTTATTTATAAATCGGTTCCAATATTATTTTCCGGTTAAAATGTTATTTATCCATATAATTAACTGATTTTATAAAGCATCTAATGAACCGATTTGCGAGTAATGAAGAAAATACATTTTTACTTTTTACCCCCCCCCCCCCGGCTGCTGGTGTTCAGTATTTTTGTGGAGGACATCTGGCAATCCTATGAAAAGGTCCAAAGTCGCTTAACTTCCCTGATCTAAGGATCTAAAGGGAAAAAACATCGCGATATGGCTACGATGTAGTCCTCACAAAATGTAAATCTAGCATCGTAGGCCACTTATCCTACCACCTCGAGTTCGGCTGGGACCGGCAGAGACAATCCTTTGTATTGCGCATGCACTCATATTTGTACAGAATTCAAAGTGCTAAACATGCTTTGGAATAGTGTCCAACCCAATCACTATGATATATGGTATTATAAATTGATAAAACACATACAGTATTTCACATGTAGTTTTATATATTTATATATATACTGTATATATGATGAAAATAACCACGAAGGAAAAAGGAAACACAAACACAGGAAAAAGGAAACAGACGAAAGCGCTTGAGCACCATTCTGTGTTTCCTTTGTCCTTCGTGGTTATTTTCATCATAAATATTATTCACGTGAAATAATTTTCATATATACAGTAACCTTTGGTTAACCTTCTGGTTAGCTTCCGCCCGAATTGTTCATTCTGACGAAAGTCAAGCTTCTCACTCCACCTTAGACCTACAGTTTAACGTGGAATCCGAACCACGCCCCATCAGCAACCGAGCGTCTTAACTACTAGGCCACCTAGGGTACCTATTTATCTACCAACCACTTTCTTTCTTGTGTGGAAGGATGAACAGCTGGGTTTTGCTGCGCGCCGGCTGCCGTCAGGTCTCGAACCTGGGGCCGATGGATTCGTAGTCAGCGACGCTAACCACTACACCACCGAGGCACCTAGTATATATATATATATATACTACCAGTCAAAAGTTTAAGTACACCTACTAATTTCCAATGTTTTGCTGGCTGCTTAGCTCATGACATAAACTTCAAATGTAAACTTAACAGATACTAGAGATGAATTTGCTTACCTGGCTTTCATATTGTATGCTAAAGTGCATCTGCCCTATGCAATGTGTTGTAACACAGAAGCTTCTTCAAAATGTGTTAATTTACGTCTAGCATGCAATCTAAAATTAATGCCATTAGCTCTGCACAAAGGTCCAAAAACAGGTGGAGTAGTGTGTTTCTTCAGGAGTATGTTGATACATGTGTTCAGTTATTAACATGCGCTGCAGGTCTTTACATATAAAATCCTTGCAGAGGAGCTAACTGTGTAGTTTAAGGTATATTTCTGTTTTTCTAAAAGCAAAAATGGGTGCCAGAGCTCAGTTAACAACAGAAAAAAAGACAGTCGATTGTAACTTTGAGAAATGAGGGCCAATCACTGAGGCAAATTGCAAAAATATTAAAAGTTTCTGTGAATGCGGTTGCTTGTGCCATTAAGCGGTACGAAGAAACTGGTCAAAATAAGGACAGAAAAAGGTCAGGGCGACCAAGAACCACAACAGACTCAGAGGACAAGTATATCCGAGTCACCGGTCTGCGCAACAGACGCCTCACAGCACCTGAAATCAAAGCCCAGCTGAACAACTCCAGAAGTACAACAGTTTCAACGTCAACTGTTCAAAGACTAAGAGAAGCAAGATTAAAAGGACGAACTGCAGCAAAGAAACCAATGCTGAGACTCCAGAATAAAAAGAAAAGGCTAGCCTGGGCTAAAAAACACCAAAAATGGACTGTTGAGCAGTGGAAATTTGTCCTTTGGACTGACGAATCAAAGTTCGAAGTTTTTGGATCCAAACGCAGAGTATTTATGCGGCGCAGAGCGGATGAAAGAATGACACAGCAGTGTGTTGTGCCAACAGTGAAGCACGGTGGAGAAAGTGTGATGGTCTGGGGATGTTTTGCATGGGAACAAGTTGGAGATCTCCACAAAGTCACTGGAATACTGAACCAACGTGGCTATCACAACATTCTACAGCGCCATGCCATCCCATCTGGACTGCGACTAGTTGGCCAACAGTTCATAATGCAGCAAGACAACGATCCTAAACACACTTCCAAGCTGTGTCAAAATTACTTGAAGCAGAAAGAACGGCAACGTCAGCTCACAGTTATGGAATGGCCAGCACAGTCCCCGGATCTGAACCCCATCGAGCTAGTGTGGGATGAACTGGATCGACGAGTGAAAGCCAAGCAGCCATCCAACCCAGTGCTCAGAAGTTCTGGGAATTCTTACAAGAGTGCTGGCAGCAGCTTTCACCAGACTATCTTCTTTCTCTTGTTGAGCGCATGCCTCGAATTTGTTCTGCTGTAATTGCTGCTAGAGGAGGCTATTTTGATGAATCTAAAATTTAGACTTTGCTTTTGGTAAATTGTCCTGATTTGTTGTTATTTAAGTTCCCATGTTTGTACGTATGAATTTCTGTCATGATAACTTAGTTAATATATAAAAAACTTTAAACAAAATTTTTTTAATTTATGAATATTTCAGGGTGTACTTAAACTTTTGAGTGGTAGTGTGTGTGTGTATATATATATATATATATATGCCCCTCGATGGTGTAGTGGTTAGCGTCGCTGACTACGAATCCATCGGCCCGGGTTCGAGACCCGATGACGGCAGCCGGCGCGCAGCAAAACCCAGCTGTTCATCCTTCCACACAATAAGGAAAGTGGTTGGTGTATATATATATATATACAGTGGTGGGCACGCGCAACGATTTTTGTAGCGCCGCAACCGCAACCGCAACTCTGCTGAAATAGTTGCGCCGCACGCGCAAGCGCAACCCTTTTCAAAAAGTTGCGCCGCAAGCGCAAGCGCAACCAAAAATGTTGCGCCGCAAGTTGCGCCGCAACTTTTTGTGGCGCAACTGCCCACCTTTGCATTTAACGTATATCTGCAGTGGTGGGCACGCGCAACGATTTTTGTAGCGCCGCAGCCGCAACCGCAACTCTGCTGAAATAGTTGCGCCGCACGCGCAAGCGCAACCCTTTTCAAAAAGTTGCGCCGCAAGCGCAAGCGCAACCAAAAATGTTGCGCCGCAAGTTGCGCCGCAACTTTTTGCGGCGCAACTGCCCACCTTTGGTTAATAGTAGAAAGCACATTAGAAGCATGATAGCTCCGTTAAAGGACCGAAGCGGCGTTCTGCGGACCTCCGACGCGGACATCGCCAATGTGCTTAATGAGTACTTTGCGGGAGTGTTCACCAGGGAGGACACCCGCATCATCCCCGAGCCAGGCGTGAGGCACGAAGGTGCTGGCCTGGATAGTGTTCGATGTACCGCGACAGTCGCTGCCGATAGAATAGACAAACTGAGCGCGTTTAAGGCTCCTGGGTCAGACCAGTTTCTCCCCAGAGTGTTGCGGGAGGTGCGCGACCAGGTGGCTCCCCACCTGGCTACAGTCTTCAACAAATTGTTGGAGATGGGCCAGGTGCCTGGTGACTGGAGGGAAGCCAACGTGACCCCTATCTTTAAGAAAGGGGATCACGAAAGTCCAGGGAACTATCGTCCCATTAGTCTCACTTCAGTTGTAGGTAAATTATTAGAGGGGATAATAGCGGATAGGATCGTTAACCATTTGGATTTCTACAAGCTGCTTGGGGACTCCCAACATGGGTTTAGACGGCATAGATCGTGTCTCACCAACTTGCTCGAGTTTTTCCACGTCATGTTGAGTGAGTATGAGAAGAGTAGGGCGATTGATATACTTTATCTCGACTTTCAGAAAGCCTTTGATAAGGTACCTCACTGCCGGCTAATGGCGAAAGTGTGCGCGCTGGGTATCGGTGGGGAATTAGGTAGGTGGATTGAAAACTGGCTGAAGAATAGGCGGCAGAGAGTTGTAATTAAAGGGGCTAGTTCGGGTTGGGCCTCGGTCACTAGCGGGGTTCCTCAGGGTTCCGTTTTGGGGCCGCTGTTGTTTATCATTTACATAAATGATATAGACGGTGACATCGTCAGTCGGATCGCCAAATTCGCTGATGACACCAAGCTTGGGGGCCAATGTTGGGACGCCAGAGGCGATCGAGCAACTGCGTGCGGACCTAGGTAGGATAGGAGAGTGGTCCGAAAATTGGCAAATGCCGTTTAACTTGGGTAAATGCAAAGGTGATGCACATTGGCTACGCCATTCCCAAGTCGGACTACTCGATGTCGGGGAGTAATATCGAGACGACTGATTTGGAAAAGGACTTGGGTGTGCTAATTAGCAGCGACCTTAAGTTTACGAAACAGTGCGTAGAGGTGGAAAAGAAAGCCCAGAAGCTGTTGGGTTATATCAGGAGGCAATTTCAGTTTCGGAACAAGGAGATTGTGCTCTCTCTGTACAATTCCATGGTTCGGCCGCACCTGGAGTATGCTGTGCAGTTCTGGTTACCCACCCTCAGGAAAGATATTGAGAGGCTGGAGTGAGTGCAGGCGAGGGCCACAAAGTTAATCCCTTCCGTTAGGCATATGGGCTACAATCGACGGTTACGCGCCCTGAACTTGTTTTCGCTGGAAACTCGGAGGCTGCGCGGTCAACTCATCGAGGTTTTCAAGCTCTTACGCGGGTTCAACGATATCGATTTTAGAAGCATGTTTAGTTTAAATCAGGCTTAGGTACAAGTACAAGTACTTGTACTTGTACTTGGACTTAAGTGCAAAATTTTGTGTACTTGTACTTGTACTGGTACTTGGGATTTAAATAGTCAATGTACTGTACTTGTACTTGTACTTAACCCATAAGTACTTGAAAAATCAAGTACTTTCAAGTACTTTTCAAGTACATGTTGCATGTAAACAAAATTAAATGTTTATTTAATGTCAACAAAGTAATTATTTTATCGCAATTGTATTTTCATTGTTGATAAATTATTTCCATTATTATAAATTGTTATTTATTAAAATTGGCAGATGTCGGCTTACAGACAAGAATTTTGAATGTGTAATGTTTGTAAAATGTAATGATAAGTCCTACACTTAATTATCAAAGTATGTCCCATGTCAGTTACACTAATTTGCAGCCTGCTATTGCAAACCAAACTGCTCAATTGTTTCCTTACTTTTATTCTGAGTACCGGTACTGTATTGCGTAACTGCTGACCAATGAGAATATTTTCTTTATTTTCAGAATTATTACAGATAGCACGGAATGCACTGAGCAAACAGTTGTGTTTTATTATTTTCATTCAAACTTGGATACCAGTATTCAGTTATGGATAAATATTAACCAATAAATTAATCATTACCATTATTAATTCCTTAATTGTTTAATTTGAAA
This sequence comes from Bathynomus jamesi, assembly GCA_023014485.1. Taxonomy (NCBI): domain Eukaryota; kingdom Metazoa; phylum Arthropoda; class Malacostraca; order Isopoda; family Cirolanidae; genus Bathynomus; species Bathynomus jamesi. The sequence goes on along the minus strand of JAJOZX010005369.1, from coordinate 231,816 downwards.
TAAACTTACGAGTATGTAGATCTGATTTAAAGATTTTTATTAAACTACCTATAAAAATGTACTTGTAATTGTACTTAAGTACATCATTATGTAATTGGACTTGGACTTAAGTATTATGCAAAAACTCTGTACTGGTACTTGTACTTGTACTTGAATTTTCCTTTAGTACTTGTACTTGTCCACAAGTACTGCCGCCAGTACTTGAACCCATCCCTGGTTTAAATGATAACCCAACTCGCAACAATGGTTGGAAGTTGGATTTGAAACGGTTTAGGACTAGTGTGTGTGGGAATTACTTTACCTATAAGATCTGTGACACGTGGAACAGGTTACCTTCAGAAGTTGTGAACAATTCCTCTGTGGATCACTTCAAGAAAAGGTTAGACCAAATCTTGCACACTATTTGAGGGTGTAGAAAATTTTCCCTGGCACCCGTTGCCATTGGTACCTCCTCGGTAAGGGCCGCAAGGCCTTTTGAGGTACTTCTTTTTCTCGTAACTCCTTGTAACACTCTCTCTCTCTCTCTCTCTCTCTCTCTCTCTCTATATATATATATATATATATATATATATATATATATATATATAATTGAAGAAACGTCTCTACAAATAGAATGTAATTGTGCCTTAACACATCTCAGTCAAATTTTAGGAAAGCGTACTCGAACTCTCTGTCAAGTTTTATGTTGTTCACTGATGGTGAAGTCCACAAATCTGTTTTTTTAACCCTTTCTCTCCCAAATTCTGAATTTAAAAAAATTGAAACCAAGAATATATTAAAAAAAGGTGTGGTAACAGAAACACTGTCTTATTTTATTATTTTTTATTTATTATACAAAAAATATTTGTGATGCACATGCATCCTAATGCAGCGCACCCTAACATTTTACAGTGAAACTGTAAATTGGTATTGCCCCTCAATTTTGTGGATAGAAAGGTTATCGGAATGCACTAATCCTTAAAAAAAAATACTTTCCTACATACTTATTAGGTTAGCACAACTTAAAACCAGGAGCACACCACCTCATCAATAATTTGAGGTAAACTAAACTCCCCTGACTCACTGTCTGTGATGAATCTTCTCACTTTAGTTGCAAATGCCACCGGAAACAATTAAATATCCGGAGAAGATGTCATATGGAATTATGGGAGGCAATTAAGCTATTTATATCAACTTAGAGAAGATGACGCTATTTGAAATCATTGGCACAGAAAGGGCTAACTCTTAGGTGTTTAATATCAGATTGTGATAGCTTTGATGGTCTTACTCGTCTACTCATATCTCAGTTGTGCTAACTCCACCGCATGCCTTGATTAGGTCTTCAACGCCTGTTTATAAAACCTGTTTTTCCACAAATTTCCCATTGACTGTAGTCCCCTTTGTATAATATTATTACAGTATGCTTTACTTACCTCATGCAAAATATTACGCTTTGGAACCATATTTCATACGTGGAGGTAAAAAAAACGCATTACTAAAATTCAACAGTAAAAAACTGCACCTACTATTTCAGGAGATCCGACAAAACCCCCACACGAAAAAAAAACCACCGACAAAACCCCCGGCGACAAAACACCCACCGACAAAACACCCCACACGAAAAAAACCGACCGACAAAACCCCCGGCGACAAAACACCCACCGAAAAAAACCCCAGCGACAAAACCAGGGCCCCCAGCCTTCGTTAGGTAGCCTTATAATCGTTTTTCTTTTTCTTTTTCCTTGTGGGTTTGTAGCATATATATATATATATATATATATATATATATATATATATATATATATATATAGGGTGTCCCATAAGTCCGGCATCATAGGAGAAATTCATATTTTTCTATTTCTACAAACCATAATTTATGCTCGGGATGCCAATTTCCTGTCCACCATTCTGTTCAGTGACGAGGCTGTTTTTTACGGAAATGGTGAGGTAAATCGACAGAACACCCGCTACTGGTCTCAAAACAACCCTCACTGGTATACCTCTTCAAAGGAACAAGGTGCATCTCGGGTGATGATATGGTGTGGCATTTGGAAGGATCGCATCATAGGCCCCCTCTTTTTCGATGAACATGTCACTGGAGGCACCTACATGCGTATGCTCAAGGAAGAAGCATTCCCCAGTGTCTTGAACGAAAAAGGAAATTTCCCAACATGGTTCCAGCAAGACGGCGCTCCTGCACATTACAGCACCCAAGTAAGAATACCTGTACCAACAATTTCCTGGTCAGTGGATAGGACGTCGAGGGCCTGTGGAATGGCCAGCTAGAAGCCCGGATCTCACGCCACTAGATTTTTATCGCTGGGGCCACTTGAAAGCGCTGGTATGCGCAGAGGAAATTAGGAGTGTTGAACATTTGCGGCAGCGCATTATTGGGGCATGTAACACCATTACTCCTGACATCATTCACCGTGTGCTTGCTGACTGGGTATCACGTCTGAATTTGTGTATTGAAAATAATAGTGGACATACTGAGCACGTTCTGTAAATAAAAGCTTTTGTTTTGCCTTTTTTTATTATTTTTCCTATGATGCCGGACTTATGGGACACCCTGTGTGTGTATATATATATATATATATATTATATATATAATATATATATTATATATATGCACTAAAATCACAGAATAACACGTGATCTTATTAATAAGCAAACAACCACAGGGAAAAGGAAACACGAAGTCCGAGCGCTTTCGTGATATATTCACATTATCAAGGAACAACAGAAAATATTTTCTGTTGTTCCTTGATAATGTGAATATATCACGAAAGCGCTCGGACTTCGTGTTTCCTTTTCCCTGTGGTTGTTTGCTTATATATATATATATATATATATATATATATATATATAGGGTGAACCAAATGTAGGTGGACAGTAAATGATAACGTTTATTTTGAGAATACATATTTAATTTTTTTGTATACTATAATACAAAATAAAATTTAAATAAATTTAGTTATAATATTTAATATAATATAACACAAACACCTTAGTTATAATGAACACCATAGTTATAATATAATATAACACAAACCGTATTCAACCTACTGTCCACCTACTTTTGGTTCACCGTGTGTATATATATATATATATATATATATATATATATATATATATATATATATATATATATATATATATATATATATATATATATATATATTGACGATTGGTTAGGTTAAGTCGTAATATTTTCGTTCCTTCATCTCTCTCATGATTATGCTCTATACTTGAAATGATATCGGTTATTTCTAAATTAGTTGTTATTTTACCGTTACATCCAAACGCTGCTCTTCTAGCACACTCCCACCGCTTTGTATTAGAACTAGTAGATTTTTTAGTATACATATAGCCATTATAACACAGCTTTTCGCCACCTTTATTATTCCGAATGACTTCCATGATGGGTAAAAACGGAAAGAAAATATAACTTGCGGTGAAAATTTCAGAGATACTGCTGCAGTGAAGCTTATTCAGAAACTGAAACTGGAATTTCTCAAAACCTATAACCTAGACTCTGTCACCTTGACCTTGAATTTAAATACGCAGTATATATTTATTTTTGTGAGTGGGGTTTTGTCGTATTACCCTATTTCGGGGGTTTTGTCGGTGGGGTTTTGGTCGCCGGGTTTTTTGTCGCCGGGGGTTTTGTCGGTGGGTTTTTTCTTGTGGGGTTTTTGTCGTACATTCACTATTTCATGCAGCAAAATATTGGCTTTGATCAGCATTTAAAGGTGTGCTCCTATGCTTTTCTACTTTTCTCATACCTTTCCCAGAGAATACTAATGAAAGTATTTTAAAAACACCTGACTGAGATCTTCAACATACACTGAACAACATAAAACTTGACGGAGAGTTCGAGTACGCTTTCCTAAAATTTAACTAAGATACGTTAAGGAACAATTACATTCTATTTATACAGACGTTCCTTCCAGAATATATATATATATATATATATATATATATATATATATATATATATATATACAGGGTATTTCATAACATGTGGGACGCACTTTCAGGATGGATTCAGGACCTGAAAACAATGAAAAAAGTTTATATAAACATATGCCCGAAATCGCTTTGTTTCCGAGTTACAGCCCATTATGTGTTCCAGCAAGCCTTATCTTTAAAGGCAGTGCTCAAAATGACAGTCTTGCGTAGACTGCCTGACGCGTTCAAACATTCCAGGTATTGCGAGGATTTTCTGGCATCCTTGTTCTACACGTTGGCGAAACATTTCAACGTTGTCAATGGGTGTCACTTAAGCCTCTCGTGGTGGGAAATCAGCTTCAGTAAGGCCTTGTACTCTCTGAATGTGATATGGGTAAAGCTGTTGTTCCCGTAAAATTCTCCACATAGTTATGTATCTTACACCCTCTGCTGCTGCTATCCTTCGGGTGCTGACACCAAGATGTTCCTTCACGCGATTCAGGACCCGCCCCTCCAACTCAACAGTTCTGGCGCTGATTGGTCTACCACCATCTGAAACTCGCTTGTTGAATGATCCTGTATCACCAAGACACTCGTCTATTCTCTGAAAGGTCTTCTTATCTTGCAGACGGCGAATCGGAAACCTTTCTGCATACAGACGTCTTGCTGCGGCCGCATTACACTCGGCAAGTCCATACATGAGATGCATGTCTGCCATTTCTCTGTTTGAATAAGCCTCCATTCTCACTTCAAATGCACACTCTCACTGAATAGCACCAAGGCCGTAGCCAGAGCTTAAAAACAGACGAGGCGAAAATGGCCCTACTAGGGGGTCCGGGGCCATGCTCCTTCAGAAGATTTTTTTAATCCTAGCACAAAATCAGTACAGAGTTGCCAACTGAAACTTTCAGGAGCGCTAGATTTTTGCCTAAAAAGCGCTAAAGAGCGCTGGATTTGTACGACTCTAGGTAAAATCGAATTTTTGTACTTAATAATTAATAATAATAATAAATTATTAATTATTTTATATATAATTTTATTAATTATAATTATAATTATTTATTATTAAATTAATAATAATTAATAATATAATTTGTACGAGACAAGTAAAATCCTATTTCTGTCAATTTCCTCAGATTTCCTTTGAAATTCAATTTCCTAATTGATCCAAAATGTCCGTTAAGCCAGACGAGGCGGCCGCCTCGTCTGCCTCAACGTGGCTACGGGCAGTGATGGGCATCGATACATGAAAATCGCTAAAGCGATACCGATACATCGATACATGAAGAACGTCTTAGGCGATACCGATACATCGATACATGAAGAACGTCTTAGGCGATACCGATACATCGATACATGAAGAACGTCTTAGGCGATACCGATACGCCGATACTTTCTAGATGTCTTAAGCGATACCGATACCGATACATGCATCGCCGGTACATTTTTATAATTATTCATTTAATATGTAGGTATTAGATATTATTGTTTATACTAGTAATTTGTACGCACTGTAAGTAAATCAACGACATTTTAATGGGTTTTATAGATGTAAATAAAAACAATTGCTTTATTTAATGAAAGTATGTTTTAATTTTGTAGGATACATGAATGACTGAAAATATTACACTAACAATTAAAAGTAATTACTATTACCCTTCAAAAATACAAGCTGGCTAAACATCTGGTCAGACAGTCTATTCCTTTTGGAGCGTGAATGTGACCAGCCAAACTAAACAACCGTTCTACAGGAGCAGAGGATGGTAGTGGTGTGTTATACTTCAGGAAGACCCGTAGAATTCCTGGGTACTGCCTCAGAGATTGGAGAGAATGACTTCCGTCACCCAGATACTGTAAAACTTCCATCTCAGTGGAATCTTGGGTTGCAGAGACATTAGTGGAAGCAGACTCATAACAGAAGAAATCATCTGCACTTCCGTCAGATGCAGCATCACTTAGTTGTTGCTGGGGGGTCTGCTCGCTGAGGCTCTTAACAGCATTAACCAACATTTCTTGAACCCTCTTTTTGACAATGTTAGTATTAAATTTGCCTTTTATTGTCATCCACTTTAACTTGAACAGAGGATTTGAAGACGATGCCAGTATTGCTGCGTGGCCAATAGTGTTGCAACACCAATGTGCGTTTCTATATTATGGTTAATTAATCTCAATAACACAAGTACAAACGTGTTTAAACGTTGCGCCGTACTGTGTGACGTGACCAGTAGAGTAGTACTGTCATTAAATAAATATTTAATAATATTATTATTTATGTATATTCATAAATATAACTCAGTAGTGTCATATTATAACATCTATTTAAATATTAAAAAATTCTTATTAATGTATTGATGTATCGATTTTTTTCGATACATTTAAGAAAATTGACCTTAGCGATACTGATAAATCGATACTTTTGTCAAGTAGCTAAAGCGATACCGATACCGATACAAAAGTATCGATCGATACGTATCGGCGATACATGTATCTAGATACTGCCTATCACTGGCTACGGGTATGAGCACAAAAACTTTTAAGGTTTTTTTCACTGGACTGCACTTATTCACGGTAAGAAGTTACGAATACGAACAGTGAAACACCGCGATGCACCTCTGACTGACTGATGGCTCAATACTCAACGATATTGAAACATGTCATAGAGTGTACGAAACATTACAATCGGCAAGGTCATACATGAAATAAGTCTCGTACACATTCACAAACATTGTCGGCAAGCAGTGTTTGCAAACAGTTTGCGGAAAGAATTGCTGGAACACAAAACGGGCTGGAACTCGGAAACAAAGCGATTTCGGGCATATGTTAATATAAACTTTTTTCATGGTTTTCAGGTCCTGAATCCATCCTGAAAGTGCGTCCACATGTTATGAAACACCCTGTATATATATATATATATATATATATATATATATATATATATATATATATATATATATATATATTAGTTCTCATTTCAATAAGGAATGGTTTATTCAGTAAAATTACTTTACTGTATCTATACCGCTAATTGTATGATAAAGTGCTGGGTCGTCTCTGACTTTTGCACAGTACTATATATATATATATATAATATATATATATATATATATATATATATATATATATGAAAATTATTTCACGAAAGTAACACGTGAAAAATATTTATGATGAATAAAACCACGAAGGAAAGGAAACACAAAATGGTGCTCAAGCGCTTTCGTCTAATGACATCCTCAGGAACACTGAAGTACATAAAAAGGTTAAGGCTATATATAGGTTACAGAAAGAAAAAAAAAAGAAAAAATAAATAACATACATACACACACACATATATATACATATATATATATACATACATATCTATATATACAAATACATACATACATACATACATACATATATATACAATAAACAGAGAAGTAAAAATAAAAAATTAAAAATTAAAACCTTAAAGGATTACCAGTGAGGCGTACAGATTTGTAAGGAAAAATATCGATTTTTAGCACAAGATCAAATGGATTATAAAAATACAAATTTATACTGGAACTCTGCCCGGGTTTTAACACACTGCTGCCTATGGTCAGGTTTCGATATATATAAAAAAAATAAAATGCAAATTAAAAGTTAATCGATTTTTAGCACAAGATCAAATGGATTATAAAAATACAAATTTATACTGGAACTCTGCCCGGGTTTTAACACACTGCTGCCTATGGTCAGGTTTCGATATATATAAAAAAATAAAATGCAAATTAAAAGTTAATAAAGTAGAAGATAAGTTTACCAAAGATTTAATGTTTTACCCTTCTTATCTAAATCTGTTTTAAAGGAATTCAAAATAACAGGATCGAGTTGAAAAAGACCTTTGCTTATGTTGAAGTTATTTGAAAGTTTGATAATGGCAGACTCAAGAATATTTCTATTAACAATGTTGCTTGAATGGAATAAAACTGAAGCATTATTCCAATCAATACAGTGGGCTAACTCTGACAAATGGACAAAAAGGGCACTGGACAACTGTCCTGTTCTAACGGAATATTGATGCTGTTTTATACGTGTGTGCAAATCCTTTCCCGTCTGACCTATGTAAAAGGAATCACATTGTTTACAACCAATTTTATAGATAATGCCTGAATTATTGGTAGGGCTATTTTTTACTATGATATTTTTCACAATATTGTTATATGAAAATACTACATTAATATCCAAAAGTTTAAGTACATTAGCAATGCCCAAAAAGCCCGGGAAAAATGGAAGTACTAAAATATTTTTTGACAAAGTACGAGTGTTAATATTGACACGATAGAAAGTTCGTTTTGCCTTGTTGAGACAAGATTCCATCTGCGTTTATGGAATCTTGTCTCAACAAGGCAAAACGAACTTTCTATCGTGTCAATATTAACACTCGTACTTTGTCAAAAAAATATTTTAGTACTTCCATTTTTCCCCGGCTTTTTGGGCATTGCTAATGTACTTAAACTTTTGGATATTAATGTAGTATTTTCATATAACAATATTGTGAAAAATATCATAGTAAAAAATAGCCCTACCAATAATTCAGGCATTATCTATAAAATTGGTTGTAAACAATGTGATTCCTTTTACATAGGTCAGACGGGAAAGGATTTGCACACACGTATAAAACAGCATCAATATTCCGTTAGAACAGGACAGTTGTCCAGTGCCCTTTTTGTCCATTTGTCAGAGTTAGCCCACTGTATTGATTGGAATAATGCTTCAGTTTTATTCCATTCAAGCAACATTGTTAATAGAAATATTCTTGAGTCTGCCATTATCCAACTTTCAAATAACTTCAACATAAGCAAAGGTCTTTTTCAACTCGATCCTGTTATTTTGAATTCCTTTAAAACAGATTTAGATAAGAGGGTAAAACATTAAATCTTTGGTAAACTTATCTTCTACTTTATTAACTTTTAATTTGCATTTTATTTTTTATATATATCGAAACCTGACCATAGGCAGCAGTGTGTTAAAACCCGGGCAGAGTTCCAGTATAAATTTGTATTTTTATAATCCATTTGATCTTGTGCTAAAAATCGATTAACTTTTAATTTGCATTTTATTTTTTTTATATATATCGAAACCTGACCATAGGCAGCAGTGTGTTAAAACCCGGGCAGAGTTCCAGTATAAATTTGTATTTTTATAATCCATTTGATCTTGTGCTAAAAATCGATATTTTTCCTTACAAATCTGTACGCCTCACTGGTAATCCTTTAAGGTTTTAATTTTTAATTTTTTATTTTTACTTCTCTGTTTATTGTATATATATGTATGTATGTATGTATGTATTTGTATATATAGATATGTATGTATATATCTGTATGTATATATATGTGTGTGTGTATGTATGTTATTTTTTTCTTTTTTTCTTTCTGTAACCTATATATAGGCTTAACCTTTTTATGTACTTCAGTGTTCCTGAGGATGTCATTAGACGAAAGCGCTTGAGCACCATTTTGTGTTTCCTTTCCTTCGTGGTTTTATTCATTTTATATATATATATAATATATATAAATTTAGGACTATAAATGAGGAATGTGTACCGTACAAAATTAAGCGTGCGAAAGTAAACAACAAGCCCTTGTGGTTTACTTCTAGAGTAGGAGACATTATAAAGAGTAGAGAGAGGGCTTATAGGCTATACAAGTGCGATAAAGATAATCTGTTGTTACGAAACAACTACATATCTCTAAGGCGTGAAGCTAAAAGTGTAATAAAAAAGTCAAAACGCGAATTTGAAATCTCCATAGCTCGTGACGGTAAAGAAAATCCCAAACGATTCTTTCAATACGTCAATAATAGAAATCCAGTAAAAAGTGTCTTAGGTCCATTAAAAAATGGAAATGGAGATCTAGTCTCTGAAAACAAGGAAATGGCTACCTTGCTAAACGAATTTTTTACGTCAGTTTTTACTATAGAAGATGTATCGAATATCCCTACGGTCATAGACATAATACCTTTTGATAATGGTAATATTTTGGATAATATTGTTGTTAGTGAAGGGGAAGTAATACGCTATATTGATAAAATGAAAACGCGTAAATCACCGGGTCCGAATTCCATATATCCCATACAACTAAAAGAATTAAAAGATAGCATTGTTGTGCCGCTAACAAAGATTTTTAATGCGTCTATTTCTGAGGGGTGCGTACCAGATAATTTCAAGTTAGCAAACGTAACACCTATCTTTAAGAAAGGCGATAAAGGTGCGGCGGGAAATTATAGGCCTATCAGTTTAACGTCTGTTGTAGGTAAGCTACTGGAATCAATAATTAGGGATCGTATAGTCGAACACTTAGAAGTGCATAATCTGGTCCGAAATACGCAGCACGGTTTTAGGCGAAACAAATCTTGCTTAACTAATCTTTTAGAATTTTTCCAAAGCGTGGTTAACGTTTACGATAGACATCGGGCGGTTGATGTAGTGTATTTAGATTTTCAAAAAGCGTTTGACACCGTGCCGCACAAAAGACTGATTGAAAAAACTAAGGCTCATGGAATCAGGGGTGTAGTAATAAATTGGCTAGAAGAATGGTTGCGAAGTAGGAAACAGAGGGTGGTCGTTGATGGAGCGGAGTCGTGTTAGGCTAATGTAGCGAGTGGCGTTCCTCAGGGTTCTGTATTGGGCCCCTTGCTTTTTCTATATATATTAACGATTTAGATGTCGGCCTAGTCAGTACAGTTTCAAAGTTTGCGGATGACACGAAGCTGGGTGGTAGGGCGATTAATGACGAAGATAGAGGTAAAATTCAGGAAGATCTGAATAAAATCGTTGATTGGTCAGTCACATGGCAAATGAGATTTAACGTGGATAAGTGCAAAATTATGCATATAGGTTCGCGTAACGGTAATTTTGCGTATAGTATGTCAGGGAAAGATTTAACAAGCGTAGAGCAGGAAAAAGATTTAGGAGTTATAGTCACTGGTGATTTAAAAGTAGCGAAACAAAGTACAGCGGCGGTCAATAAGGCGAATAAAGTGTTAGGTTTTATAGCTCGAAATTTTGAGTACAAATCGCGCGATATTATAGTTCCTCTTTATAAATCATTAGTTAGACCCCATTTGGAGTACGCGGTCCAATTTTGGAATCCGCATATGCGCAAAGATATAGACAAAATCGAAAGAGTTCAAAGACGAGCAACTAAGATGATTCCGTCTCTTAGGTCAAAGTCATACGAGGATAGGCTTAAAGAGTTAAAATTGACTACACTCGAGACTAGGAGGTTAAGGGGTGATCTACTCCAGGTTTTCAAAATTATGAATGGGTTTGATAACGTAGATAGAGAGAGCTTTTTCGAAATATCTCAATATAATAGGACTAGAAATAACGGGTGTAAGTTGACAAGTAGAAGGTTCGAGACAGCAGTTGCGAAAAACTTTTTTACGCATAGAATAGTAAATAGCTGGAATAGTTTGCCGGTAGAAGTAATTAGTAGCACGTCTATAAACATGTTTAAGAATCGATTGGACGCGCATGTTGATAGAAAGGGTATAGTTTAAGGCAGTAAAATTAAGGCTTTGTGGGGAGAGATCCCACAGCTCAACACAAGTGTTGTGGGATATAGGGAGGCAGCGTCTTGGGTTAGGGGATACTCTCTGTCCTTACACACCCCATTTAAAGAGATTCCTCTGCCGAGCGGTGCCCCCCATAGTACTGTGAGGTATTGAAAAACTCATGATCTTCACTTGCCCCACAAACACCTTTAAATGGGAGACCCATAATGGGTGCACACATATTTCTACATTACTGTACAGTCCTTACAGCCACACCTACACTTTTCGTAAGTGTATATATTGTAATGTATATGGTTGTAAAATTGACTTGGTCCGCAATCGATATGAACCGTGACTTAATGGATACCATAATGAAATTGACTGGATTCTTTGGATCTGATATATTTGCATGTCCGTTATATAATAGATATAGAGTGTAACATATTTGTAGATAGTAGTCTATTATGACTTGATCCTCTGGATCGAGAGATTCTATCTTTAGTTTTAAATCGATAATTAATTATTTTTAAATTGATAATGTATATGGTTGTAAATTTTGACTTGGTCCGCAATCGATATGGACCGTGACTTGATGGATACCGTAATGAAATTGACTGGATTCTTTGGATCTGATATATTTGCATGTCCGTTATAAATAGATATAGAATGTAACATATTTGTGGATAGTAGTCTATTATGACTTGCTCCTCTGGACCGAGAGATTCTATCTTTAGTTTTAAACCGATAATTAATTATTTTTAAATTGATAATTATTTAGTTTCGTAAAAATTGGTCGTTGCCAATTTACCCGCAGTTTTTAAATAAGTTTCTTATTTTCTTGTGGTTCGGAACCCACGTAAAATTGTAGGTCCCCTCCACCACCACGGAGGACATACAGTTAGGTAGACCAGCCATGAGTGGATCCTAGGGTCTTTGTTGGTCTGTAACATTATAACATTATAATATATATATATATATATATATATATATATATATATATATATATATATATATATATATATATATATATATATATCACTAATTTTTTTTTAGCTATTTTTGGGATACCTTCTCTATTTCTTTCTTCAAAAGTTGTGAAGAGCATTCAGCCTTCTTGAAGAGTTCTAAATTACTGGGATTTTGTGAAGCTTTTTCAATCATTGCCTTTAAGTCTTGAAACTCCTTTAAGGGTTCAGCAATGTCTCTTTTGCAGTTATCTGAAATGAAGATTTTTACAGTACATTATTTTAACGTAAATCCAAACCGCCTGTCAATAATTAATGCGCATGAACATCTTAGAAATAGCGTTTATTTTCAATACCTTGCTCGGCAGACTGGAGTACCTCTTCACGCTTCTTCCGTCCAATGTTATACTTGGTTTCTTCAAATGATTTTTGATTCGTGTGAACCGTATTCGCTATTTGCTTCAAAATGACTCTCATGTCAAGAAAGAGTTCCATGAGCATGGTTGATATTTTCTTCGCTTTGTTCAGTGAGTCCATACTGACGGAACAACTTTTTAACTCTTCCGAAACGCTGGAAATGTTCGCTTGGACTTTTTTCAGATTTATATTCAGTTTATCAAGATCGTCATCTGTCTTGCGAACTTCGCAGTTTGTTGTTTCATCTGAAGGCCCCAGAGAAGAAGTTGTGAAAATCGATGGAAAAGGTGTAGATGTGGTATTAATGTCTAGAATAGTAGTGTTAGATTCTAAGTGAGAGGAGGGTGAATAAGCGTCAGTTGATGATAGATTTAGAGAAATGGAAACTGTATTTTCTGTTTCACTTGCTGTAAATATTTCAGTAGTAGCTGCTGCAGATTCCAAAGTTGAAAACTCAACTGTATATATATCAGTAGCTTTTAAAATGTATGCTTCACTCGAATAGTTTTCAGTCAAAATATCGCTGCTGACAGAATAGACCTCGGTACCATTTAAAGGAATAGCTTCTGAAGTTGAAGCTTCAAACATATACTCATCAGTAGTATTTAAAAGTAATATTTCAGTTGAGCGATTTTCAGTCGAAATATCGATAGTACTGGTGTTGGGGTAAATATCATAACCGGAGGTCCAGAATAATGTTGAAGTATCTCCTAACTCATCAGTGACATTCGAAGTTAATCGAATATCTGCGTCGACGGGATACGATACGACATCATTTAAAGGAGTCGATTCCACCGCTGAAGAACTTTCTAACGATGTATCAGTCCTTGCCAAGTGTTGAATCGAAACGTCGATGTCGGAGGGAACTGAGTAAGTTTCAGTATGAGTTTCATTATCTAGAATACTATACTCTTCATCCGATGAAGTAGTGTAAAAGTCTTGCGATAAAGTAGCGACTGAAGAGCTTGTATCTTTCATTTCAAAATCATGAAGAATTTCTGAAATAATTTCCATTGATAGAACATTTCTTGCTTTTATTTCTTTGGTAACATTTTTTATTATTTCCAAATCTTTACAAACAATTAAATCTTGCTGGGAGAGAAACTCCGATCCTTTATCTATTTCATTATCAGTCAACTGAAGATTTTTATGAAGTTCATACAGCTTTTCATAACTTTCCCCAGAACCTTTTTCATAGTTTGTTTTGTTCGTTCCATTTTCATTAGAAAAAGATGTTGATTCTGTATCATTGTCAGCGTTTCTTCGAATTACGTTTACTGGTTTCATATCTGCAACGACATGTTTATCGTAAATTTTCTTAGCCTAAATTTACATAATTTAAGACTTGAAAAATCAAATGATATGGTGTATTAAAATTATGTACTCATAATATTATTTAAAAGTTTTAATACTTAATAGGAAAACGTATATTTATGCAAAGAGAGAGAGAGAGATGGGTTATTGCAATCCTGTAGTCTTAGTACAGTATGTCTAATTAATAATCTTAGATTAAAAGATAAAATAATTCATTTTGCCCAGATTCAATAGAAGATTTAAATTCCTATCTTTTCTAACTTCTATTTTTCGAATTTAGGTTGTTCTTTTTACCTAATTCCCGAAATGGCTAAGTTTTTAGGCCTACACTTCCCTGCAAATTTTCTGCAGTGTTGACAGAATTTGTTTCACACTATAACATTTTATTCAGAACGTTATTTACTTCCACCTTCAGATATTCATGAAGTTCACTGAAAGTGGTTACTCATTTCACCTTATTTACCTGCCTTTACATTACAATATAGTGTAGTTTCTCTCTCTTATCTAGGGCCTACAGTTATCCATATACGACAAATATGGATAACTTTATCCTATAAATAATTTAAAGACGACTGTTCAAAAGTAAGCAGTGGTTTTAGATTTCATATATGATTTACTTATCTATGTTTATTTATTTATTTAAATAGTTTATTCCTTATTTAACTTCCAGTCGGATTTTATTTTTAATAACAGAGTGATTTGAATAGGAATAATGGATAAAGTTAACCACATCGACAAGAGTGATTATGTAGTGTTTGCGATGCCATGCTCAGATTTTTTGAATGTATCTACGTGTTACATAGTTTAAGTTTTATTTGATCGTAATAATAAAGCTTCCTATATTTTATTCACAAGGTATTCCTTATTTTGTGAATCAGTTTATCATGTTTAAGTTAAAAAATTTAATCCCCGATTTGCTTGGCAATGCTACTGCCAGCTGCTCGTATCCTAAATGTCATATGGGCGGAATGATGCTCTATGTGAAAAATGTTAAACTTTTCATCTTAATTCCTTAAGCTGTGATTACAAATGTCTTAAGCATTGATTGATGATTTTATACATAGGGGCCTATATATAAAACAGAAAACAGAATAGGTAGGCAAGGAGGCGGTGTTATGTTGTCTATCAAAGATAATATTGCGAACGTTATAGAAGTAAAGCACACAATTCCAGAACCGATAGATTCGACTATAGCCGAACTTAAATTAAACGATTTCAAACTTCTTGTTACGGTTATATATAGGCCCCCTAATCAAACAGCTGATACGGACGAAGCGTTATATCGTGAACTAAAGAGAATAATAAGTAGTGAGCAGGCTTTAGTTATGAGTGACTTTAATTGCGCCAACGTGAATTACGATACAATGCAGGGAGACGCGGAAGGTAATCGTTTAGTTAATTTTCTCGAGGATAGCTTTCTTATTCAAAAGGTTGGGGAACCTACAAGGTTGGACAGTATTTTAGATTTAGTAATAACTACATGTGATAGGCTAATCACTGATCTTCAAGTAATAGAACCGTTAAGCAATCAATAGCGATCACAATATGGTAGAGTTTGTCCTCTCAGTAAGTCACTCGAAACCAGCTAACTCGACTAAAATTCCTAACTTCCAGCACGCACACTTTTGTAAATTTCAAAATAAATTGTCACACGTCAATTGGGAAAACGTAATGGGGATCTCCAACGCAAAACTAATGTGGGAATCGTTTGAAACAGTATTTAGGACTATAAATGAGGAATGTGTACCGTACAAAATTAAGCGTGCGAAAGTAAACAACAAGCCTTTGTGGTTTACTTCTAGAGTAGGAGACATTATAAAGAGTAGGGATAGGGCTTATAGGCTACATAAGTGCGATAAAGATAATTTGAGGTTACGAAACAACTACATATCTCTAAGGCGTGAAGCGAAAAGTGTAATAAAAAAGTCCAAGCGCGAATTTGAAATCTCCATAGCTCGTGACGGTAAAGAAAACCCCAAGCGATTCTTTCAATACGTCAATAATAGAAATCCAGTAAAAACAAGGAAAACAAGGAAAATGGCTACCTTGTTCAATGAATTTTCTACTTCAATTTTTACTATAAAAGATGTAACGAATATCCCTACGGTCATAGACATAATAGCTTTTGATAATGGTAATATTTTGGATAATATTGTGGTTAGTGAAGGGGAAGTAATGCGCTATATTGATAAAATGAAAACACGTAAATCACCGGGGCCGGATTCCATATATCCCATACAACTAAAATAATTAAAAGATAGCATTGTTGTGCCGCTAACAAAGATTTTTAATGCGTCTATTTCTGAGGGGTGCGTACCAGATAATTTCAAGTTAGCAAACGTAACACCTATCTTTAAGAAAGGCGATAAAGGTGCGGCGGGAAATTATAGGCCAATCAGTTTAGGTCTCTTGTAGGTAAGCTACCGGAATCAATAATTAGGGATCGTATAGTTGAACACTTAGAATTGCATAACTTAGTTAGAAATACGCAGCACGGTTTTAGGCGAAACAAATCTTGCTTAACTAATCCTTTAGAATTTTTTCAAAGCGTGGTTGACGTTTACGATAGTCATCGGGCGGTTGATGTAGTGTATTTAGGTTTTCAGGGGTGTAGTAATAAATTGGATAGAAGAGTGGTTGCGAGGCAGGAAACAGAGGGTGGTCATTGATGGAGCGGAGTCATTTCCTCAGGGTTCTGTATTGGGGCCCTTGCTTTTTCTTATATATATTAACGATTTAGATGTCGACCTAGTCAGTATAGTTTCAAAGTTTGCGGATGACAGGAAGCTGGGTGGTAGGGCGATTAATGACGAAGATAGAGGTAAAATCCAGGAAAATCTGAATAAAATCGTTGATTGGTCAGTCACATGGCAAATGAGATTTAACGTCGATAAGTGCAAAATTTTACATATAGGTTCGCGTAACGGTAATTTTGCGTATAGTATGTCAGGGA
This sequence comes from Bathynomus jamesi, assembly GCA_023014485.1. Classification (NCBI taxonomy): domain Eukaryota; kingdom Metazoa; phylum Arthropoda; class Malacostraca; order Isopoda; family Cirolanidae; genus Bathynomus; species Bathynomus jamesi. The sequence continues at coordinate 214,722 of JAJOZX010005369.1, read as the reverse complement.
AGGAGTTAACCAGCGTAGAGCAGGGAAAAGATTTAGGAGTTATAGTCACTGGTGATTTAAAAGTAGCGAAACAAAGTACAGCAGTGGTCAATAAAGCGAACAAAGTGTTAGGTTTTATTGCTCGGAATTTTGAGTACAAATCGCGCAATATTATAGTTCCTCTTTATAAATCATTAGTTAGACCCCATTTGGAGTACGCGATCCAATTTTGGAATCCGCATATGCGAAAAGATATAGACAAACTCGAAAGAGTTCAAAGACAAGCAACTAAGATGATTCCGTCGCTTAGGTCAAAGTCGTACGAGGATAGGCTTAAGGAGTTAAAATTGACTACACTCGAGACTAGAAGGCTAAGGGATGATCTAATCCAGTTTTTCGTAATTATGAATGGGTTCGATAACGTAGATAGAGATAGCTTTTTCGAAATATCTCAATATAATAGGACTAGAAATAACAGGTGTAAGTTGACAAGTAGAAGGTTCGAGACAGCAGTTGCGAAAAACCTTTGCCGGTAGAAGTAATTAGTAGCACGTCTATAAACATGTTTAAAAATCGATTAGATGCATATGTTGATAGATTGGATATAGTTTAAGGTAGTAAAATTAAGGCTATGTGGTTCGCAACCCACGTAAAATTGTAGGTCCACTCCGCTACCACGGAGGACATGCACAATACACAATTACGAGCACAGTTAGGTAGACCAGCCATGAGTGGATCCTAGGGTGTTTGTTGGTCTGAAACATTATAACATTATAGCATATATATATATATACATATATATATATATATATATATATTAGGTTTAAAATGAAAGGCGAAGTAATTGAGGACGTACAAGAGTTTAAGTATTTGGGTCAAAGTATTACCAGCTCCTTGAGTGATGACTCGGATATAAGAAAACAATATCGAAGCCTGTGTGCTAAAGCGAATATGACTGTAAGGAACTTTCGGTTCTGTACAAGTGAAGCTAAAGACACTCTTTCGTACTTTCTGCAGTAATATATACAGACAGCATCTCTGGGTGAATTATAAAAAAGGTTCTGGCTGAACCCTAAATTTGCTGTACAACATGTCTTTTAGACTCTTACATAAATTACCCCCGAGATGCTCAGCTTCGCAAATGTTTGCTACTCGCAATGTCCCGAGCTTCCCGGAGGTAACAAGACGTGCTCAACACAGTCTGATGCAAAGAATTAAAAAATCAACCAACCCGATTATCCAAGCTATCCATGAGTCCTGCCGTTTATCCTCTAAGTCTCTAAGCTATGGAATTCTTGGTACGAAAACGTCTGTCTGTAGCTCCACTTAACTTTGACATTACTGTATTATTTCTAATCAATTGTATATATATTTCTATCCTTAGTATGTGAATTGTCATTGTATTAATAATATTTGCCATATGGACTATAGTCTGCCAATAAACCTTTTCATTTTGATTTTCTTTTCATATGTATATATATGGTGGACCAAACGTAAGGAAACACGTTTGACAGGCAATAGTTTTGGGTCGCAGTTAAATTCAGAAGTCAGTTTATACGATTTACTCACAGACATATACCCTGTGCCTGGCCTGAATGTATTATTCTTCACCGTGCCAGAAAGTTCATGGCTGTCTACGTCTGCATGAGAGAATCCAAGTTCTAAAAGGATACACCATTTACCAGAATGCAACTGAAGTTGGTTGTCGGTACCAAAAACATTAGGGCGGAACTCTTTCAACACCTAAACGTTTTGAAACTTGTAAAAAAGTTCGACGAAATCGGAAGTATTCGCAATACATCCAAGAGTGGACACAGAGATATGTATAAAGTGAGAACAGAGAACACACGATTGCCGCTTCAATTGGGAACACTGCCCTATCGCCTTCATTTGCTGAATGCCTTGAGGGATGATAACTTCAATCAACGCTGAGAATTTGCTGAACTGTTCTGAACTTGGTCGCTGACTATCCTTCTTTATTTGACCGAATTGCCGGACCGATGAAGCCACTTTCAAGACGAATGGATATATCAGCCTGCACAACTGTGTTTGCTCTGGTTTTGAGAATCCCCATGCCGTGGTTAAGGCAAGAGCTAAATGTCCTGGGAGTTATACGAATTTGGTTTGGAGGTATCACCCAACCTTTTTAATTTCGTAACGACGTGAATGATAAAATCATTCTTATACCATGACACTACAAATGAACTTATAGAAAATATTTTTAAAAAATTAGGCTCCAGCCCAGTACGCTCACGGCATTTGCGGCGACTTCTTGAATGAAAAGTCTCCTGATCAGTGAATCGAGTGACGTGGGCGAATTGATTGTCCATCGCAGTCTCCGGAACTGGCTCCGGCCGAGTTCTTTTTATAGAGTGCGGTTAAAGGCACTGTACAGTATATGCGACGAAACGTCGGACATTTTGAAAGAATTAAAATCAGACTTTTTCTATACTTTTATAGTTTAAATTTAGTTTTTCATTCGGGAGACATTATGGAAACATTCCAATAGAAAGCGGGTATAGTGGACTTTGGTAGAGTCACAGAAACACCTTTGCGAACTACAGAGAAAATCAATTGGTGATTCCTGCTCTAAGGCCTAACATCAATTAATATATCTTTTTATATAATTTTTAGAAGCATGCTGGCTAGTTTTATTTGTTTTTATAACATTTATCAAGTACTTAGCTATATACTTATCGATATTTTTTATTTAAAATATAAAATAACCTGAACATATTAAGACTGCTGTAACCTGTAACTTTGTAAGGTCTAAGTTTAATAAAAAAAAAATCTATTTCGCATATTTAAATTATATATACCGAACATTCTTTTGTATTTGCAACATAAAAAATAATTTAATGAAACAATATATTTATTTTCTATATAAGCAGATTGTCTACTGCATAGACTGCAGTGGTTCCCAAACTGTGTTCCGCGGAACCCTGGGGTTCCACGGAGGCTTAACAAGGGTTCCGTGACACGTTTTCTAATCAGTCTAATCAGGTCTTAATATTAAGGTCTAATTAAGGTCCTAATATTTATACATAATTTTACCTTGTGGCTTTTTGTTAAATAATATTCTATATTCTTATTCTGACTTGAAATGGCACCATCGTGGATTTGGGATCACTAAATATTTTTCGCTAAAATTAAAATCTGTTAAGTATATGTAAATAAATTTTCGCTACTCGGCTACTGCAAAAGTGTAATTTGGTAGATTTTAATTTTAGCAATTTTATAAAAGACGTTCTATTAATACTGTTTTAAAATAAATATCATATAAATTCTGTCAGAGTATTTAAAATTTGTCATATTATTTATGACAAATTTTAATATATATATTTTACTCGTGAGAATTTAACTGTAATTAATTTTGAGCAATATGTTTTCGCTAAAATTAAAATTTCTAAGTTGCCAGTTGATTTTATGTGCACTTGTTTCGTAATTAATTGTGAACCAATCAGTATAACTATAGCCGTTGGCGTGGTGTACTGTCAGGTTAATTTCTGATAGACTTTATTTACTTAAGTGTTTTCAGTGTAAAAATTTGTATTGTGTTCATCACTAAAATATGTAAGTTTTGTTGTTCAATAAATATTTTACAGCTCTAAGTCTAATATATATATATATATATATGATGAATAAAACCATGAAAGAAAGGAAACACAGAGTGGTGCTCAAGCGCTGTTTCCTTTCCTTTGTGGTTTTATTCATCATAAATATTTTTCACATGTTACTTTCGTGAAATAATTTTCTTATATATATATATGGAGTTGGGGTTCCGCGAAATAAAAATAAGTCTGTAAGGGTTCCGACAGTTAGTAAGGTTTGGGAACCACTGGCATAGAGCATCCCCCTTCTTCCCCCAAGAGAAGGAAACGGAAAGGTCTTTCGCAAGACTGTACATGATGTAAGTTTTATAGGTAAAAATGCTAGAGGTAAAAATACCGTAGACAAAAATGCCAGAAGATAAAAATGTCATAGTATGCATAGTATATAGTATTAATACTAATACTATATTACGTAGTATTAATATAGTATTAGTTATGTTCGCCTAACATATTGTATTTTTAGCATGTGGCATGTTAAACCTATGACATTATGTCTATGGAATTCTTACCTGTAGTATTTTTACCGCATACCAGTAGAAGCATCCATATAGCATATATAGCGTTTTTTTGTATATTCAAGTTTAAATATTTTTCTAGGACAAGATGAATGTGTCTAGCTTACCGTCGTTGTTGAAGATTTCTTCCGAGTAGCTTGTTTTGCCTCCCCATACAACCTAAGGAATAAAAATTGTAATTGCTATTGAAGGTGCGAAGTGTCTAGTCGTAATTTTCATAATGAATTTCCTGGCTTTTTAAAATTTTTATTTAAGTACATTAAATTTCATAAAATAATTTTATCTGCATTTAAGTATTTTCTAAAAATGGAAGTTTTATATTAAAAGGTAATTTACTAGTCAACAAATTTTAACTTTTTATTTGTCTCTTCGATGAAGGTACAGTATGTGTTCTTTGTAAAACTGACCATGCTCATTGCAGTAAAAGTATCCATTTTTGCATAGCACGTATAGTTTTTGAGATATGAACAAACACATTGTGTCCTTTGATACTCATTTTCAAGAATATATAAACAGGAAACAAGAATAAAGCATATCAAATAGTCTAAGAGTTTAATTTGTAGCTTGCATCAGAAGCATCTCGCTTCAGTGTCCAGCAGTAATCTGCCATCATACTTGGATTCCACTCGCCATTGAAGTCATGGAATGTCCTGGTGAAATCATTTGCCATGCTCATCAATGACATCAACACTAATATGACCACGGCTGGGTAGGAAGAATTCTAAGTGGGAATGCAGAAAGTGATATTCATTTTCATATTGCACCACAAAAATTACAGCTACACTTACATACGTGTTATACTGTATGTGTGAATCTGAATATCAACTAACATGAATTTGAAAATAATTTGGTAGTATGAATTTGATTAGTAAAAGGTGTATTTTTTGTTTGTGTTTAAGTTGCACGTATATTTTAATGTCGTCTCTCTTGTCTCTTTTCAGATTTGAAACATGCGTCGAAGTCGTATCCGTGGTTGTATCAACATTGCAAACTGTTTTTGTTATGTGTGGCAAATTCACAATAAAGTCACAACAAAATACCATGTCTCCACTCATAACGACTGTCTGGCATCTTTATTTCGGTTGCAAAATTGGAGATCAGGACAAAAGTTAGGCTTCTAATATATGTTGCATTTCATGTGCAACGAATTTCAGGCTATGGCTAAGAGGAAAATGCAGTGCAATGCCTTTTACTATCCCGATGTGTGGAGAGACCCAAAGGATTACAGCCGCGACTGCTATTTTTGCCTTATGAAATTGTTGGGTTCTCTTCTAACAACAAGCACAGTGTTATTTTAGTTATTTTGATTGGGTTCAGAATCCCAGCTGAGCCTTGAACGGCCAAGCTCTGAGGGGCTACTTTAACTTATAGCCTAAGTTAAGATAGACTAAAACACTTACGGACTTGGAGGTCCTATTAGGTCCTACCTCAGGGTTGCTGACTCGATGTGGGCCTACTTTAGGCCTCAGTTGCATAAAATTAAGGAAAAAAGACAAAAGGGGCACTATTTATGGTCTTCTTTCTAAACCTTGCAACAACAACAACACAACCTGCACCATTGCAGATGCAACAATCGTCTCTAAACAACCAAACTGAATTGCAAGAGAGCTCTCTATAAGACCACGCCCTGTAAATGCAGCATTCAACAAACGAGTAGAAAGGACGCGCCAGTGCCCCCGCCCCAAAAAATGATGCCACAAGAGTGCCCAAAGAACATCTTTGTTCAATGTTACAGCAGTGGAATCTGCTGGCAGAAAGTATCAAAGTTTCTGTAGTCAGGAGCCGCAACACAATATGGTCAAATGGAGATTCTTTTTGTATGTGCACAGATGCCACTGGCTTTGTGCATAAATTAGGTTATGAACATAACCCCGGTGAATGAAGTCTGTTTATAGATTCTTCGAAATTAAGTCTAAAGATATTCTTTTACACACATTGGAAATAAGAAGCCTTCGATTCCATTAGCTCATTCTATTGATATGAAAGAGACTCATAAAACTAAGGCCATCCTTCTCAATGCCATTAAGTATAGGAACCATGACTGGAACATTTGTGGCGATTCGTGGCGACTTGGTTCGCAATTACGTTTCACAAAGTTTAGCTGCTTTCTTTGCTTCTGGATTAGCCGCGCAACTGAACTACATTATTTGGTGAAGCAATGGCTTCCGAGAGAAAAATTCACTCCTGGAAGGAGTAATGTTAAGCATTCTTCATTAGTCGGTCCGAATAAAGTTTTTCTTCCCCTCTACATATCAAGCTGGGCTTAATAATAGCCTTTGTCAAGGCTTTAAACCAGAGATGGGGAACCTGCCACCCGCGGGCATAATGTGTAATCAAATTAGTGTAATTTAACTGCCCGCGGACAGTTTGATTATTTAAAGTCATACACTATTTACATCTTAATTATGTCCCAAACTGTTTTTAAAGCTGCAATTTGTCCTGTACAGAGTATTTTAGTTGAAATTTGCTCGCCACACAATAAAGCTTCCCCACCCCTGCTTTAAACAAAAAAAGATAGGGTTTCATTTATTTCAAGGCTAAGTTCCCGAAAATCAATGATGCCAAGCTGAAAGAAGTGATTTTTGTTGGTCCACAGATTTGTGAGATTGTAAATTATCCAACTTTTGACAACAATTTGTTTGATGTTGCATGTTTGATGTTGCATTAGCTGCTTGGCACCATTCAAGGCAGTTGCAAAAGGATTCTTGGGGAAACACAAAAGCAGAGGAATATGAAGCATTGGTGTCAAAACTTCTGGATGACTACGAAAATTATGGGCTAGTGAATATCGAATCAGGCGAGTTTGTCTAAAACAATTCGTCTAAAATACAATTTGTCTAAATCAATTTGTCTAAAACAATTTGTCTAAAATAGTTTGTCTAAAATCAATTTGTCTAATAACAATTTGTCTAAAATACAATTTGTCTAAAAATAATTTGTCTAAAATACAATTTGTCTAAACAAACAATTTAATATAATATGGCATACAAATTGTTGCCTGATTTACAATGCTATTTATTACTTGCCACGCCCCATCTTAAAAGGTTACCTCTTGTGCGGAATAGTACATCGAAATCAGTTATCCCGGAACCCATAACCCGGTAGCCCATAATGTGTGCTCAATTTATTGAATCAGAAAAAGGCCGTAAAAAGTTGGTTAACAATGGTCATACGTTTTATAAGAATGGTGAAAATGGTGACAGTATTTATTGGAAGTGCGACAAATATCCCAAAACAAAGTGCCGTGCTCGTATAGTTACCGTTAACAATGAAGTTGTGAAATCTTCCACTGACCATAATCACATATTAGACGCCGCCGAAGTTGCAGCTAAAGAAACTGTGGCAGAAATACGTGAGCTTGCTAAATCAACACAGGATGCACCCCCCCCATTCAATAATATCTAGTGTACTTGAACATTGCAATGAAGCAGTTGCGCCAAAACTTCCAAAAATACAAAGCATGAAGAGAACAATACGATCTATTAGACAACAAAGCCTTGCTGGACCGGCCCTACCATCAAGTTGCAGTGAAATTATTTTCCAGCCTGAATTTACCAAAACTTTTAAAGGTCATTTCTGCTTTATGACTCGGGACAAGTTCAAAAGCGTATAGTAATATTTGCTACTGAACGTAATTTACAATGTTTAAAGCAAAGCTGTCATTGGTATGCTGACGGTACATTTAAAACTGTCCCTTTGTTATTTCACCAACTATATACCCTGTTTGCGTTACTACCTGACAAATCAGAAGAAACATATATAACGCTTTTAAAGCAGATAAAGAATTTTGCCCCCTTATGTGCGCCATTGTCAATAACGATCGATTTTGAGAAAGCATGATGAAAGCATGCATGCAGAATTTCCAAATGCGGAGCAGAACGGGTGCTTTTCCATTTCAGCCAATGTATCTTTCGTGCCATTCAAAGTAGTGGCTTAAAACGGAAATATGAAACAGATCCAGATTTCGCTTTAACATGCGTATGCTACCGGCATTAGCATTTGTTCCAGTAGGCACTAATAGATGCATTTGAGTTATTATGTGATAATAACATCTTCCATCATGAAGCACAAAAGGCCCTTGATTATTTCGAAGACACTTGGATTGGACGCCGAACAGAAGGAATGCTCGGCGCCCACCGCTCTTTCCACACAAGGTGTGGAATTTGTACCTCAGAGTCCTTAATGATTTGCCCAAAACAAACAACTCCGTCGAAGGTTGGCATCGAGGGTTTGAAACTCAAGTGGCTGCTCACCACCCCAATATATGGAAATTCATCACTTGTTTGAAGAAAGAGCAAAGTTTCAACGAGGCTCAAATTGAGCAGTATGTTGCTGGGATAGAACCAGAACCCCCAAGGAAACGCTACCGCGATGCTGCACAACGTATAAAAAGACTTGTTCAAAATTTTGATCCCGATAATATTATTGACTATATTCGTGGTATTGCCCACAACCTTTCTTTTTAACATTTAATGAACTCTTTTTATTAAATAATTTTTTTAATACTGTATATTATGAAATAAAATCAACACCATTTTCAATCTTTTCATCCTCACTCCAAATTTATCAAGCAGACAAATGCATTTCTAGTTATCTTCAGTTATTAGTCAAATTGTATTTTAGACAAATTATTTTTAGACAAACTATTTTAGACAAACTATTTCGATGTACTATTCCGCACAAGAGGTAACCTTTTAAGATGGGGCGTGGCAAGTAATAAATAGCATTGTACATCAGGCAACAATTTGTATCCATATTATATTAAATTGTTTGTTTAGACAAATTGTATTTTAGACAAATTATTTTTAGACAAATTGTATTTTAGACAAATTGTTATTAGACAAATTGATTTTAGACAAACTATTTTAGACAAATTGTTTTAGACAAATTGATTTAGACAAATTGGATTTTAGACGAATTGTTTTAGACAAATTCTCCTAGATCCAGTGAATATCGCTAAAGAGCCACTTCTTACACTCTCATTTAGACTTTTTGGAGCAAGTGTAGTTTACGTCCCCCTATTGTGCCTAGTTTACATTCCCCTACATTATCCTAGTGTAGTTTGCGTTCCCCAACTTTGTCCGCGTATACCTAATCAAATAAAACGTTAAAACTCACGAAAAAATTACGACTTAAGCTAACCAATCGTCAATATAATATATATATATATAACGTAAAGAACGACGCTTGTATAGGAGATATTCCGCGCAAGACGAGAGAGAGAGAACGAAACAAATGAAAAAATGAGGTAACCACCCGGGAATCGAACCCGGGATCTTCCGATTGCCGGTCAGATGCGATCGGAAGATCCCGGGTTCGATTCCCGGGTGGTTACCTCATTTTTTCATTTGTTTCGTTCTCTCTCTCTCGTCTTGCGCGGAATATCTCCTATACAAGCGTCGTTCTTTACGTTATTTATACTGCGTGTTCTTTGCAGTTGAATGTATATAATATATATATATCAAAGCTATTGACTTCTCCTTAGGGAACCGGAGCTTACAGATGAAAAGAAGGATCAACACAACGGCAAACATTTTCATTTATTTGTACATCAGACGTTTCGACAAATCTTTTGTCATCATCAGTGAGTTAAGTCTTAAAACCTTAAAACAAAATTGAAAAGTGAAAGTTACATCAATACAATATTAAGACCATTAAAATTAAAACCTTAAAGCAAAATGAAAATTGCATCAATACAAAATTAAAAACATTTAAATTTCATCACTATAAAAACTAAAATTAAATTAAATTTCATCACTATAAAAACTAAAATTAAATTACCTCAATAGGTAAATACACAATGTTTACATCCACCTCCATACTTGGCAAAGTCTAAGAGAACACTAGGTGGTCAGAGGATTAGAAAGGGTATATCTGTGAAACACGGTTGGTTGTCAAAAGAGTCGTAATTTGTAGGATGAGCTATTATTATTAAGGGAGGGTTTGTTTCTATAGATGTACAAAGATTCTAAAATTCGGAGTTCTGTAAGGTTATTGGATCTAGTTAAAATTTCAAACTGAGTTTTGTGAAGGGGATGGTCGTTTTCATCACTGTGGTTTCTAATTGCGGATTGTGGAGGGCTACTGAGGGGACGGTTGGTACGGACTGACAAGCCCAAATGTTGAGAAAGGCGCACCTCCAGTTGGAGTTGAGTGCTGCCAATATACGCAGCCTTACAGCTGTCGCACGTGTATTTGTAAACAACATTGGGGCATACAGTTTTGGGGAATTCATCTTTGAACTTTAAAAAATTTGATAATTTAAGTGGGTTGACGAAGGCGAATCTAAAATTTATTTGGGGATAACTAGACTTGAGTAGTTTGGACAATTCACCTCGAATACGCAATGATAAATAACCATAAAAAGGTAATTTAATATATCTGGTTTCTTTTTGTACTGTAGTTACGGGGAGTTTAGTATCAAAAGTGTTATTTAAAAATTTCTTTAATTGGTTATCGAATAGATGAGAAGGGTAGTAATTGTTAATAAAGTACTGTTTTAAAAATTTAAATTCTTCGTTTAACGAAAAGTAATCCGAACAAATACGGTAACTTCTTGTTAATAATGTTACTATAGCACTAATCTTATATTTATAAAACATACAACTTAAATAATTGGTTCCCAAGCCAGTAAAAGTTTGTTTCCGAAATAGTGAAGTATGGAACTTATTATGGGCCCGTTTAACTAAAACATCCAGGAAAGGTAAACTATTATTTGTTTCGTTTTCACACGTGTACTTAATATTACTATGTTGTTTATTAAGATAATCAAGAAAAAGTTTTACGTGTGAAGGATGGTTAAATATTAAGAAAGTGTCATCCACGTATCTTCTGTAATATATGGGTTTAAAACTACTAGGACAATTTTTCAACCAAATTTCTTCGTAATGGCAAAGAAATGCATTTGCTAGTGTTGGGCTTAACGGGGAACCCATAGCTACCCCATCAATTTGGCTGTAAAGGTTGCTATTAAATAAGAAAAGATTATCAAAACACACTATTTCGAGAAGGTTTTTAAATTGAGTCTGAGTGAGGCCATTAATAAGAGTATTATCAGTAGTGAATAACTTATTTAGTATGATATTTAATGTTTCTTTTAACGGGACATTAGTAAACAATGATGAGACATCAAAACTGGCCATAGTAAGAGAATCGGCATGATTGATCTCTTTTATCTCTTTAGCAAAATCAAACGAGTTGTTAATAGAATAATCATTAAAGGTGAGTTTTGAAAGCAAGGGAACGAAGAATTTGGCTAAGTTATAATTGAATGTACCACATGCCGAAAGAATAGGTCTTAGTGGGAAATTTGGCTTGTGGACTTTAGGTAAACCATATAGAATTCCTGGATTAGAACCAGAAGCAAATAAAAAATTGTATGTATTGTCAGCAATAATATTACTATTTTTTAATTTACGCAAACACCTATTAAGTTTATCTTCGAGTTTTAGTAATTTAGACAGAACATTCTCTTTTACCCTTTTAAATTTAGACGTATCCGACAAAATTGTCTCCATTCTATTTATGTAAACTGTTGAATCAATCAGCACTACTCCTTTACCCTTATCCGGTTTTGTAATGATGACAGAGTTATCCTTTTTCAAATTATTAAGAATTTTAAAATCTTGCTTATTAAAGAGGGGAGAAAACACCTTATGGGGTTTAAAATTATAAAAATTCTTAAAAGAGATGCTCTCCACTTGTTTTACCAAGTTATGAAACGAGAAATTTGGTCGGATCTCACAATTCTTAATATTCATGAGAAGATTTTCAAAGCCAGAGAAAAATTTATAAAAATTTAGTTTATAATGAGGTAGATCAAAATTTAAGCCTAACGACAATATTTCTTTCTCTCTAATACTTAAAACTTTATTAGAGAAATTACAAATAAAATTATCTGGATTATTAAAAAACGACTGAGTGATTCCCAATTTTTCCAATTTGGCAGCATGTATCCTTTTATGTCTGTTGACAGTTTTATCACAGCAAGTTTGAAATTTAGTAACTAAACAATGATAATCAATATAAGACACCCTAGATTTTAGACCAAACAGAGAATTTTTATATTTCAGCTTGAGAAAACTCACTGTTTTAGTTTTCGATTGAAGCTCCAAATTTAATAATTTATGTAGCCATGATTTATATAGTTTGGAGTTATGGAGGCGTTTATTATAAAGTTTAAATCTAAGGAAATTAGGCACAATATTATAACTTTTGCACTTAGACAAGAAACTCTCATCACAGATAGCCTTGTTCAGTTTCAAATAGACTCTTTCACATTGTCTGTAATAGTTCAATGTCGATCGGCCATATCTCTGGGTTAATATCAAAGCTATTGACTTCTCCTTAGGGAACCGGAGCTTACAGATGAAAAGAAGGATCAACACAACGGCAAACATTTTCATTTATTTGTACATCAGACGTTTCGACAAATCTTTTGTCATCATCAGTGAGTTAAGTCTTAAAACCTTAAAACAAAATTGAAAAGTGAAAGTTACATCAATACAATATTAAGACCATTAAAATTAAAACCTTAAAGCAAAATGAAAATTGCATCAATACAAAATTAAAAACATTTAAATTTCATCACTATAAAAACTAAAATTAAATTAAATTTCATCACTATAAAAACTAAAATTAAATTACCTCAATAGGTAAATACACAATGTTTACATCCACCTCCATACTTGGCAAAGTCTAAGAGAACACTAGGTGGTCAGAGGATTAGAAAGGGTATATCTGTGAAACACGGTTGGTTGTCAAAAGAGTCGTAATTTGTAGGATGAGCTATTATTATTAAGGGAGGGTTTGTTTCTATAGATGTACAAAGATTCTAAAATTCGGAGTTCTGTAAGGTTATTGGATCTAGTTAAAATTTCAAACTGAGTTTTGTGAAGGGGATGGTCGTTTTCATCACTGTGGTTTCTAATTGCGGATTGTGGAGGGCTACTGAGGGGACGGTTGGTACGGACTGACAAGCCCAAATGTTGAGAAAGGCGCACCTCCAGTTGGAGTTGAGTGCTGCCAATATACGCAGCCTTACAGCTGTCGCACGTGTATTTGTAAACAACATTGGGGCATACAGTTTTGGGGAATTCATCTTTGAACTTTAAAAAATTTGATAATTTAAGTGGGTTGACGAAGGCGAATCTAAAATTTATTTGGGGATAACTAGACTTGAGTAGTTTGGACAATTCACCTCGAATACGCAATGATAAATAACCATAAAAAGGTAATTTAATATATCTGGTTTCTTTTTGTACTGTAGTTACGGGGAGTTTAGTATCAAAAGTGTTATTTAAAAATTTCTTTAATTGGTTATCGAATAGATGAGAAGGGTAGTAATTGTTAATAAAGTACTGTTTTAAAAATTTAAATTCTTCGTTTAACGAAAAGTAATCCGAACAAATACGGTAACTTCTTGTTAATAATGTTACTATAGCACTAATCTTATATTTATAAAACATACAACTTAAATAATTGGTTCCCAAGCCAGTAAAAGTTTGTTTCCGAAATAGTGAAGTATGGAACTTATTATGGGCCCGTTTAACTAAAACATCCAGGAAAGGTAAACTATTATTTGTTTCGTTTTCACACGTGTACTTAATATTACTATGTTGTTTATTAAGATAATCAAGAAAAAGTTTTACGTGTGAAGGATGGTTAAATATTAAGAAAGTGTCATCCACGTATCTTCTGTAATATATGGGTTTAAAACTACTAGGACAATTTTTCAACCAAATTTCTTCGTAATGGCAAAGAAATGCATTTGCTAGTGTTGGGCTTAACGGGGAACCCATAGCTACCCCATCAATTTGGCTGTAAAGGTTGCTATTAAATAAGAAAAGATTATCAAAACACACTATTTCGAGAAGGTTTTTAAATTGAGTCTGAGTGAGGCCATTAATAAGAGTATTATCAGTAGTGAATAACTTATTTAGTATGATATTTAATGTTTCTTTTAACGGGACATTAGTAAACAATGATGAGACATCAAAACTGGCCATAGTAAGAGAATCGGCATGATTGATCTCTTTTATCTCTTTAGCAAAATCAAACGAGTTGTTAATAGAATAATCATTAAAGGTGAGTTTTGAAAGCAAGGGAACGAAGAATTTGGCTAAGTTATAATTGAATGTACCACATGCCGAAAGAATAGGTCTTAGTGGGAAATTTGGCTTGTGGACTTTAGGTAAACCATATAGAATTCCTGGATTAGAACCAGAAGCAAATAAAAAATTGTATGTATTGTCAGCAATAATATTACTATTTTTTAATTTACGCAAACACCTATTAAGTTTATCTTCGAGTTTTAGTAATTTAGACAGAACATTCTCTTTTACCCTTTTAAATTTAGACGTATCCGACAAAATTGTCTCCATTCTATTTATGTAAACTGTTGAATCAATCAGCACTACTCCTTTACCCTTATCCGGTTTTGTAATGATGACAGAGTTATCCTTTTTCAAATTATTAAGAATTTTAAAATCTTGCTTATTAAAGAGGGGAGAAAACACCTTATGGGGTTTAAAATTATAAAAATTCTTAAAAGAGATGCTCTCCACTTGTTTTACCAAGTTATGAAACGAGAAATTTGGTCGGATCTCACAATTCTTAATATTCATGAGAAGATTTTCAAAGCCAGAGAAAAATTTATAAAAATTTAGTTTATAATGAGGTAGATCAAAATTTAAGCCTAACGACAATATTTCTTTCTCTCTAATACTTAAAACTTTATTAGAGAATTACAAATAAAATTATCTGGATTATTAAAAAACGACTGAGTGATTCCCATTTTTCCATTTGGCAGCATGTATCTTTTATGTCTGTTGACAGTTTTTATCACAGCAAGTTTTGAAATTTAGTAACTAAACAATGATAATCAATATAAGACACCCTAGATTTTAGACCAAACAGAGAATTTTTAATTTCAGCTTGAAAAACTCACTGTTTTAGTTTTCGAATTGAAGCTCCAAATTTAATAATTTATGTAGCCATGATTTATATATCAACAGACATAAAGGACACATGCTGCCAAATTGGAAAATTGGGAATCACTCAGTCGTTTTTTAATAATCCAGATAATTTTATTTGTAATTTCTCTATAAAGTTTTAAGTATTAGAGAGAAAGAATATTGTCGTTAGGCTTAAATTTTGATCTACCTCATTATAAACTAAAATTTTTTTAAATTTTTCTCTGGCTTTGAAAAATCTTCTCATGAATATTAGTTGTGAGATTCCGACCAAATTTCTCGTTTCATAACTTGGTAAAACAAGTGGAGAGCATCTCTTTTAAGAATTTTTATAATTTTAAACCCCATAAGGTGTTTTCCTCCCCTCTTTAATAAGCAAGATTTTCAAATTCTTATAATTTGAAAAAGGATAACTCTGTCATCATTACAAAACCGGATAAGGGTAAAGGAGTAGTGCTGATTGATTCAACAGTTTTACATAATAGAATGGAGACAATTTTGTCGATACGTCTAAATTTAAAAGGTAAAAGAGAATGTTCTGTCTAAATTACTAAACTCGAAGATAAACTTAATAGGTGTTTGCGTAATTAAAAAAATAGTAATATTATTGCTGACAACATACAATTTTTTTATTTGCTTCTGGTTCTAATCCAGGAATTCTATATGGTTTACCTAAAGTCCACAAGCCAAATTTCCCCTAAGACTATTCTTCGGCATGTGGTACATTCAATTATAACTTAGCCAAATTCTTCGTTCCCTTGCTTTCAAAACTCACCTTTAATGATTATTCTATTAACAACTCGTTTGAATTTTTGCTAAAGAGTAAAAGAGATCAATCATGCCGATTTATCTTTACTATGGCCATTTTGATGTCTCATCATTGTTTTACTAATGTCCCGTTAAAAGAAACATTAATATCATACTAAAGAGTTATTCACTACTGATAATACTCTTATTAATGGCCTCACTCAGACTCAATTTAAAACCTTCTCGAAATAGTGTGTTTTGATAATCTTTTCTTATTTAATAGCAACCTTTACAGCCAAATTGATGGGTAGCTATGGGTCCCCGCTAAGCCCAACACTAGCAAATGCATTTCTTTGCCATTACGAAGAAATTTGGTTAAAAATTGTCCTAGTAGTTTTAAACCCATATATTACAGAAGATACGTGGATGACACTTTCTTAATATTTAACCATCCTTCACACGTAAAACTTTTTCTTGATTATCTTAATAAACAACATAGTAATATTAAGTACACGTGTGAAAACGAAACAAATAATAGTTTACCTTTCCTGGATGTTTTAGTTAAACGGGCCCATAATAAGTTCCATACTTCACTATTTCGGAAACAACTTTTACTGGCTTGGGAACCAATTATTTAAGTTGTATGTTTTATAAATATAAGATTAGTGCTATAGTAACATTATTAACAAGAAGTTACCGTATTTGTTCGGATTACTTTTCGTTAAACGAAGAATTTAAATTTTTAAACAGTACTTTATTAACAATTACTACCTTCTCATCTATTCGATAACCAATTAAAGAAATTTTTAAATAACACTTTTGATACTAAACTCCCCGTAACTACAGTACAAAAAGAAACCAGATATATTAAATTACCTTTTATGGTTATTTATCATTGCGTATTCGAGGTGAATTGTCCAAACTACTCAAGTCTAGTTATCCCCAAATAAATTTTAGATTCGCCTTCGTCAACCCACTTAAATTATCAAATTTTTTAAAGTTCAAAGATGAATTCCCCAAAACTGTATGCCCCAATGTTGTTTACAAATACACGTGCGACAGCTGTAAGGCTGCGTATATTGGCAGCACTCAACTCCAACTGGAGGTGCGCCTTTCTCAACATTTGGGCTTGTCAGTCCGTACCAACCGTCCCCTCAGTAGCCCTCCACATCCGCAATTAGAAACCACAGTGATGAAACGACCATCCCCTTCACAAACTCAGTTTGAAATTTTAACTAGATCCAATAACCTTACAGACTCCGAATTTTAGAATCTTTGTACATCTATAGAAACAAACCCTCCCTTAATAATAATAGCTCATCCTACAAATTACGACTCTTTTGACAACCAACCCCGTGTTTCACAGATATAACCTTTCTAATCCTCTGACCACCTAGTGTTCTCTTAGACTTTGCCAAGTATGGAGGTGGATGTAAACATTGTGTATTTACCTATTGAGGTAATTTAATTTTAGTTTTTATAGTGATGAAATTTAATTTAATTTTAGTTTTTATAGTGATGAAATTTAAATGTTTTTAATTTTGTATGATGCAATTTTCATTTTGCTTTAAGGTTTTAATTTTAATGGTCTTAATATTGTATTGATGTAACTTTCACTTTTCAATTTTGTTTTAAGGTTTTAAGACTTAACTCACTGATGATGACAAAAGATTTGTCGAAACGTCTGATGTACAAATAAATGAAAATGTTTGCCGTTGTGTTGATCCTTCTTTTCATATATATATATATATATATATATATATATATATATTATTTTCGCCTGTCTGTTTGTCTGTCCTTTATGTAAGCGCAAACCGTTTGACCTAGAGCTACCAAATTTGGCACGGGAACCTCTTATGGATGAAGAATGTCAACACAGAGTCGGTCAGCCTGTCTGTTTGTCTGTTTGTGCGAATAGTTACAGGAAGTTAATGTGGCAATGTTTTTTTGCAGTTTTTGAAAATCCCAACAACTTTACCATGCCACCAAAGAAACGGGCAAGTTTGGGCAGATCTACATCAGCAGCCAGAAAAAATAAAGAAGCCCGGAAGCAGGAAAGCTCACAAGAAAGACAATCACGTCTTGAAGCTGTCCGAGAAAGTGTAGCAGCTACCAGAGCAAGAGAAACACTGCAAGAAAGACAATCACGCCTTGAAGCTGACCGTGAACGACATGCAACAGCAATGTGAAATTTATCCCAGGCAACGCCAGTACGTGTGTGTGTGTGTGTGTGTGTGTGTGTCTGTCTGTTCCAGCCATAACTAGGGATGCACCGGAACTTTTAAAATGTTCCGGCCGGAACCGGAACTGTGTGTTGCTTAAACAACGAAAAAAAATCTGTTTCATAGGACACCCAGAAATGCTAGTATGATATTATTGGTCTTTGTCTCGATTTTTAAACTAATTTCTAAGCAAAGAAAGAGCAAAGGACAATTTGATTTTATTGTTTCATAAATGGAAATTTAATTTCATTCGTAATTTTAACCTCAAACTTGCCCAGTATCCATTTCTTTCAGAAAAAGTTTACTGAAATTAAAGAAATCTTAGGTTCAGTGTTTTTTGTTGCTTTCTCACAGTGGATATCAGAAAGTTACATTAATTTCATATAATTATGCATATTTTGATATTGATTATCTATATATTAAATACATTAGGTGTCATTATAACATGATTTTTTATGTAATAAAATTTTGACTTTTCATACATAGTATTTAATTATTAACCATAAAATGCCTTTATAAGCTACATTGTGTGAAAGAAAAAATAAGAAGCATTAAGAATTACTTTTGTGTTACATCATGGATTGGAGGAAGAATAAGAACATGTTTTAATTCATGAAACAGTAACCAATATCACAATAAAAAGTTCCGGTTCTGGCCGGTTATTTTTCAAAAGTTCCGACCGGAACCGGAACTTCATAAAAATTAATGATCCGGTCGGAAGTAACCGACCGGAACAAAGTTCCGGTTTATCCCTAGCCATAACTCCAAAATGGAAGCAGTTACAAACATGAAACTTCACACACATATTGATTAGGTCCCGAGGTTGTGCACCTGGGTGTTAATAAATTAAATAATTAAAATTACTGGGCCCGAAAGCCCCAGCACCGCGATAAAACTACAGAAAAGAACGCAGCCGTGAAAATCTTGTGCTTCACATTGTGTCAAATTTTCCGAATCTTAAGATTTTCATGACTATAGTTTTACTAACCAGATAATTGAACCCCCAATTACTGTCAGTTCAATTATTTGGTCAATAAAACTATAGAAAAGAACGCAGTCATGAAAATCTTGAGCTTCACATTGCCGCCCGTAATAATAATCTATAATAATAAAAGGACGCGTGTGTGTGTGTGTGTGTGTGTGTGTTCCAGCCATAGGTCCAAAATGGAAACAGTTACAAACATGAACCTTCACACATATATTGATTAGGTCCCGAGGTTGTTGTTGTTGTTGTTTAACGGTAACCGATCAGCCCACCCTGATCGAGCAAGCCGGCGGCACGCAGGTAACCGATCGCCCTCTCCGGAGTGGACCAGAGGTTCAGCGCACTAGTGATGTTGTGTTGTGTTCGTTATTGTGCTAGAGCGGTACAGTCTGGCATGATGTGTTCAATTGTCTGTGGTGTGTCCTGGCACAGGTGGCAGGTGTCGTCTGTGGAGTTGTCTAGTCTGTGTTTATATGTCCGTAAGTTTGGGTGATGTCCACATCGGAATCGTGCTAAGTTAACTCGATCCGATCTGCTCAGGCTGATCTCTGACCTGTTGATCTCTGACCTGTTAATGGGTGGCGGCTTCTCACCTAGGACCTCATTCGGACCGAGTCGTGTCAGTGCTTTGTGGGTTAGGTGTGTGTGTATGTGTTTTCTGTACTGTGTGATGTTTGTGGGGCGTGGTATGGAATGAAGTATTTGGTTATAATGTCTCTATGGTGTTACCTTAATGGTGCGAGGCGTTGGTGCATGATTGTACATGTAGTGGCAAGGGTGTTGTGGGTTAGTTGTCGCTGCTGCCATGAATTGTGTTCCCCTCATGTCTAAATGTTCCCTAACTTTCAGTATTTTTGTTTCTGTGTGCAGGTGTTCTGTTGGTGTTGTTTGAGTGCATCCTGTAATGATACGAAGTGCGTTGTTTTGTATTGTCTGTAAGGTGTTTATGTGTGTGTTTGAGATAATGGGTGCCCAGCATGGGCTAGCATAGTCCATAACTGAGCGAATATATTGTTTGTATATGAGTGATGTTGTTTCCTGCTGGTGTCCAAAGTTTGTGCCTGTTAGTACCCTAAGCGTGTTAAGTCTTGACGTACATTTGTTTTTAATGTCCTGAATGTGGTTTGCAAAAGATAATGATGTGTTGTATGTGACCCCAAGTATTTTGGTCCTGTGAGTGTGTGGAATGTTGATGTTGTTTAGTGTAAGCTGTGGAATTACCTGGTGTTCTTTTGTGTTGCTTGTAAGCAAGGTGATGGTTGATTTTGTGGGCGCTACTTTGAGTCTATTGTGTGTGAGCCAGTCTTGTATACTGTTTATGTATGTTTGTAGGTTATTTGTAGCGGTGTCGATGTTGTTGTGGGTGAATGTTAGAGTGATGTCATCTGCATATGATAATAAGGTAAGTTTGTTATCTATGGGTATTGGAATGTCATGCATGTATAAGTTGAAGAGTGTTGGTGAGAGAACAGAGCCTTGAGGGACCCCGTTCGGAAAAAGCTTATTTTTGGATGACTTGCCATTAAATGTGACATGTGAGTATCTTCCTGAAAGATAGTTGCTCAGCCATCTTTTAGTGTTATTGTGCATGTTTGTGTTGAGTATTTTGTTTATGAGAGGGAAGCGTGGGATAGCATCAAATGCTTTACTAATGTCTATTGTTGCTAATAGTGTACGTTGAGCTGGTCGTCTGGAGTTGATGCCATCCATGATGTGCTGCGTGAGGTTAGTGAGTAGTGTCGTGGTTGAGTGGTGAGGTCTGAATGCATGTTGAGTAGGCGATAGTGGAATGTGTGGGTTGGTGATTGGTAAGATTAGTCTTTCTGTTACTTTGGAAGGTGTGCATAGTAAAGTAATGGGTCTATAGGAAGCTGGTTCTGTTGGATTTTTGTTTGGTTTGAGTAGTGTAATAATTTTACCTTGTTTCCATATGTCAGGAATAATACAGTGTTGGTATGAATATGTGCTGATATTTGTGAGAGCTAGTATTCCTTGTGGGCCCAAGTGTTTAAGGTGTATGTTAGATATGCTGTCTGGTCCAGTAGCCTTCGAATTCTTAATGTTTTTGATGATGTTGGTGGTCTGGTCTGTATTGAAGGGTGTAATGGTCGTGTCGAGTCTGTAGGTTTGCTTGTGTCTGGCTGTTTGTCTGTCTGCGTGTTTCTGGTTGTTGTCTCTGTTTAAGTGACTTATCTTTGCGTAGTGATTAGGTAACTAGAATGTTAGCTTGTTGTGTGTATGTTGGGATATTATTTTGGCTGCGACAGATAGCCGCGTGTGAGGTGTGAATGCCGCTGTTAGAGTGGGTAATGCTGTTTATGGTCTTGTATAGCCTGGATGTATCTGTGGAGTGGTTTAGTGTTGTTATGAATTCCCTGAATGTTTCTGTTTGTTTTTCTTTGAGTTTGTTGTTTATTTCTGTGTTGAGCTGTTGTATCTGCTGTTTTATGGCTTCTGTGTGTGGTGTTTGTGTGTTATATTTGAGGTTGTTACGTTGCCTTATGAGGTGGGCTATTTCTCTAGTGTAATTTGGGTTGTATTTCCTAATGTTGCCCTTGGGTATGTATTTGTTTGCATTATTGATGATCCGATTAAATGTCTTGAGTGTTGTATTGATGTTTATGATGGGTATGCTGTTTAATGTGGTGAATTGTTCCTCAGTCTGTATTTTGAACTGTTCCCAATCAGCTTTCTTGTAATTTCTGCAAGTGTGCCTAAGGCTGTTGGGGCAGAGTGTAGAATGTGTTGTAATGATGATGGGCAGGTGGTCTGATGACAGTTGTTTTTCTGTTCTCCATTGTGTATGTGTTGCTTGTGAGGGGGAACAGAACGTTATGGCTGGGGAGGAGTTTGAGTATCCTGCTTGATGTGGTATGTGTGTATGTTCTTCCGTATTGTTAAGAATGAAGAGGCTGTTTAGTTGTGTGGCTATGTTGGTGCCTCTGGTGTTGCTTTGGTTGTGCAGGTACCAACTAGTGTCTTTGGTGTTGAAGTCTCCTCCTAAGATGACATTAGTGAGAGAGGCCAGATTGTGTAACTGTGGATTGTAATTGGCTGGCACCTGAGGTGAACTATCTGGTGGGATGTAAATGTTGATTAGTGTGGTGTGTTTTGCGCGTATTTTAATGTTAACTGCCTGTATTTCTATCGTGTTATCTGCTTGGATTGTGTTTGTAATGTTTTGGGTAGCATCAGTGTAGCTAATGCTTTTACGTATGTAAGTGATGAGTCCACCCCCGTTACCCCCAGTACGATCTTGACGGATCGCCGTGAAGTGAGGGATGGTGGGTGTTTTGTGTGTGCGTTTTAGTTTTGTTTCTTGTATAAGTGCTATGTGAATGTTTTGTTTGTGTACGAATTCCCTAAGCTGCATGATTTTGTTTGTGACGCCATCTACGTTGTACTGTAATATGTTAATATTATACTTCTGTATGTGTCTCATGGTGGTATTGTGTCTATGTCTTTGTGTATGGTGACATGTGTAAGCTGTAGTGGGGCCTGGATTAGTCTTAATGTCGCCAGAGAGTAAGAGTAGTTCGGGGAGCACGCAATTGCTCCCTGTAATTGAAAAAATAGCACGCTGAGAATAGGTCCGGCCCCGGGAGCCGATTGGCACTCTGACCGTCCCGAGGTTGTGCACCTGGGTGTTAATAAATTAAATAATTAATTTTTAAAAATTAAATGACGTCATCAAGCTCATTACGTCATTACGTGTGTATATATATATATTTTTTTTTTTTAATTGGGTTGTTTAACCTCCTTCGCAACATCTGAGGTCATATGACGGAGGGGACCTACAGCTTTACGTGGGATCCGAACCACGGGTCGCTACATAATCTGAGCGCAGAGGACGGTCTCCCATCCAACTACTACCCAGACCCAATGTCGCTTAACTTCGCTGATCTCCGAGAAGCGGTGTTACGACATCGGCCACTACGTAGCCCATATATATATATATATATATATATATAAGATGGGGTAACTGGGGGTCCCGACAAAAGCCCCCTAGGACAAAAGCCCCCTAGGACAAAAGTCCCTCAGTTAAAGTGCAAAATAGGACAAAAAACCCTCAGTTAAAGTGCAAAATAGGACAAAAAACCCTCAGTTAAAGTGCAAAATAGGACAAAAACCTCCATTTTTTATATTATTGTTCGTGTGCTATGAAGTAATCCTAAACAAATATTATAATCTTTGTCTATGTTGATTCACTCTAACTGATCACTGTTTTGTCTACCTGAATGGTTAGGTTAGGTTAGGTTAGGAACGTGCCACAAAGGAGCATCAACAGCGTTTGAAGAACCTATTTCTGGACTATGTGAATGAGAGGAAGACCTTGGAGAAATTTCTGAATGGTGTAGGTCACAGCATTAGGTGGAAGTAAAATGAACTTTAAATGAACCTTAACACTTAATGAACTTTTTAATATTGTGCTTTATTTGTTTGATTTTCCCTAGATACGGTATGATGTTCCTTTTATAATGTTCATTTTTATGGTTGTGTAAATAATTTTGTGCTCCTGTGAAATAGTGAGCTATAAATTTATAATGCAAGTGTTAATGTGTGCTACTGTATAATACTTATAAAGCTGACTTTGCCTAGATAAGGCATGATGATCCTTTTATAATGTAATTTTTTATGGTTGTGTAAATATTAGCGTTAATGCGTGCTACTGTATAATACTTATAATGCCTTCCTTATTGCAGTCTTATGATATAATAAATGTAATATCTTACATGTCAGAGAAGTGTTCATAAATTGTAAATAATAAAGAATAAAAATAATGATTAAAAAATTCTTATTATTATTTTTTCTTGGGGGCTTTTGTCCTACATACGGGGTAACTGGGCACGTGCAGGGGTAACTGAGCCCTACTAAGTTTAAGGTAAATTTCGTTATATAACAGTATGAATTTTTTCCATAAATTGTAGATATCTACCTATGTATAGGTACCTAAAATGTATGGAAAAAATAATAACGAAATTTACCTTAAACTTAGTAGGGCCCAGCTACCCCTGCAGGTGCGAAGTTACCCCATCTTACGGTGTATATATATATATATATATATATATATATATATATATGTGTGTGTGTGTGTGTATGTGTATGTATCGAAACCTATGGTAAAATTATTGAATACCCGGTTAGGTTAACTGTACGCCCTTGACGGTTGGTTAGGTTAAGTCGTGATATTTTCGTTAAAACGCGGGATATTTTTACTACCCGCACGAACGGCGGGTTCTCTGCTAGTATATATACATATATAAATTGATGATTGATTAGGTTAAGTCGTAATACTTTCGTTAGTTTTAACGTTTTATTTGATGGATTCATTTAAAAAATGTCTCCTAAAGATCCTAGTGTAGTTTACGTTCCCCAACTTTGACCTAGTGTAGTTTGTGTCCCCTTTGGTGTCAGGGGGGACGTAAACTACACTCGCTCCGACTTTTTTCCTGAGAATCTGGGTGCTGTTAGCGATGAACATTGACAGTTCCTGTAATGGAACATTGGTATCAGGGTAGATGGAATGCATAAATGATGGAAAACTATCGCTGGTGCTGGTGAGATCGAATACAAAAGAAAATTGATTGGGACACATTTTTCCCAACAAAATATTGTAACTTATTTTTCTTTGTTGCAGAAATTGTTGTATTTTTGTTACATGAAAGTTTCAACTGTAGTTTAGTTTCGTTCGTGTCTTAATTGTAACATCGCATGATTTCTAAAAATCTAGATGTGATAAAAAACTTTTAAGTATATTTCTTAAATCAGCAGAGGTATTATTAGTAAAAATTACCTATTTTTACATGTTAAGAGACAAAACATAAAATAAAATTTATAAACCAAAGAATTTTTTTTTCATAAGTATAACTATTGGTGAAAGTCATAAGTTACGCGTGGCATAATAGACTGTAATAAATGAAAAATAGGCAAAAATAGTTTTATAACAATAATAATTATTAGACGTGATAGAAAACCTTTGAGCGCATCACTATACTCAGCAGGGTTAAATTAACAAAGAAAGTTTGTTGTTACTAAAGAGACAAAACCTTTATTAATTATTATAATAAAAGGATCTTTTATCAACTTTCTATTTTACACGGATCACCTGAAGATCAGGGCCCCCAGCCTTCTTTAGTTAGCTTTATAAGGCTAACTAACGAAAATATCACAACCTAACCTAACCAATCGTCAAGGGCGTACAGTTGACCTAACGATTGGTTAGGTTATGTCGTGATATTTTCGTTAGTTAGCCTTATAAGGCTGGCTGGGGCCCTGATCTTCAGGTGATCCTTTTACATTACTAAAACCAATTACAAACGAGTACTTACCAGACAGAAACAAACACTGAGTAATTTGAAACGATTCAACATCTTGTTCTCCAGAATTCAGCGGCTTGTAAGTATTCACGTTCAATTCAAATTATTCTACTTTCCACAAAAAATATGAAATTAATTAAAATTTACTTTTGTGAAGTGTCTGTGATCGAATAAGTTGAAGCGATGAAAGGTAAAACTTGCCTTTTAAAGGTAGAAATTGTTAATAATAAAAGGCAAATTATTTCGGATCAAGTAAAGATAAGCACCTCCAGCCTTCTTTAATTAGCCTTATAAGGCTAACTAACGAAAATATCACGACCTAACCTAACCAGTCGTCAAGGACGTACAGTTGACTTAACGATTGGTTAGGTTAGGTCGTGATATTTTCGTTAGTTAGCCTTATAAGGCTAATTAAAGAAGGCTGGGGGTGCTTATCTTTACTTGATCCATTATTTCTTCATTTCTTGCGTTTCCTGAATATATCATATAATTTCCTTAATTGTGTCTCTACAGAATATAAGACTTTCCTTATAATCAGTACAGTAGTAGTTGTATTATTTCAAGGATTTTTCACATGGAAGTTTTTCAAGGAATAAAATATTAGTAAACTTGTACGTATCTGATCGAATTTATTCACGCTAGTTTTGAAACTACACGAGTGAAACTGAGTAAATTAGTTGAAAATACAGTATGTGCATATGTCTCAATTCATATATGAAATATTTGCTACACATTTTAATACAAAAATAATGCCTTGAAACTCTATATTTCTTAGCGATATTTTTTTATAGCAAGAAACACAAGTTTCATAACAAGACTCTTTGAATTGATTGTATTTTTATATGGTTTCAATACATAAAATTTAATTATATATATATATATATATATATATATATATATATTATATATATATATAATATATATATGGGTGAATCAGATGTCCTGCCTCAAAGATATTTACTGTATAATTATTTTTGAGGCAGAACTTTTGACTCACCCTGTATACTTATATATTGCTCGAAATGGGCCAGTGGGCCCGATATACTGCCGTACGCCATACTGTCAAAATTTTAGCTCGTATTACTACGCTCCAGATGCTTATTTCAGAGTATATGACCAGATTAGAAGTAAAACAGAAATCAAATTATAGGAAGTAAATGCTAGTCTACATTGTAGGAATGGAAGAGACTACAACAATAATTGTTTTGGCTAAACGATAATCGATGTTTTAGGTCCAGCAAATGCGCTGGTATAAATTTTTATCATTGGCAATCAGTGATAAATGGGTTATAAAAAAGGGAAGACTTAAAAGAAATTAAATGCAGTTGATAAATGTATCAATTCAGACAATTTAAAATATACAAATTAATTTCACAAGGTAAGGAATTTTCCTATTTTGTGTCTTACTTTACTCCCGAACCTTTTTGGTGAAAATTCATAAACAATAGGCACTTTTCTTTGTCCCATTTCGAGCGCTGTACACAGTAAGTATATATATATATATATATATATATATATATATGAAGTAACTCTTGTAAAATTGTAGTCTTTAACTAAGAGTAAGTTACAAAGGACTAAAGCTTAAATGTAAAATTTGACGTGATAATGATTTCGATTGTGGATGAAAAGTCCTTCTAACTTTTGAAACAATGAAAAAATGAATTTGAAGCCGTTTTTGAAGCCAAAACAATAAATTCATTGGTTTAAATCAAACGATGTTTAATTTAAACATTTGAAATTGTTTACGTAGAATCCAAAACTGTTTTTTCCATTTTGTATTTTGTTTTATGTTTGTTTTCATATTTTGAAAACATTGTTCATATAATTCCTCTTTCGCTTTTCTGAAAAAAATATTTTTTTCTTTTCGAACTATTTTGGTTTTAGTGAATGAAAAAAAACTTTATGTTCATTTGTTATTTATTATGTACAGTAACTGGTCCTCATAGATTTTGGTCGTGGAAAATACGATCTCTTAGTGGGAAAGTAATGTGAGTTCAGGTTTTTCATGAAGAAAAAATTTAGCGTTTTCTTTCTTTTTAAACAACACGAAGGCAAACTGCTTTTATTTATCGAACGGAAGTCAGGGGAAAATTATAGGTTAATTATGGGTTAACCTTTTGTCGTCCCTATCATAAAATGGTGCTACTGTAGTATGCGGTCTACCGTTAAGTTTCTACTGTAGTATGCGGTCTACCGTTCAAAATATTTAAAAGGAATTGAAAATGAATTGAAAGGAATTATAATTTAATTTACACAATTAAGGAATTATTAAAGAAGTTAAACATACTACTACCACATACTTAACGGTAGACCGCATACTACAGTACGCCCTTGATGATTGGTTAGGTTAAGTCGTGATATTTTCGTTAGTTTTAACGAAAATATCACGACTTAACCTAACCAATCGTCAAGGGCGTACAATTAACCTAATAATAAAATAATAAGAAGATAAGAAGCTATAATTAAAAGGTAGACCGCCGAATCGTAGGTAGACCGCATACTACAGTAGCACCCATAAAATTTTATCGTTATTATGTAGTATGAAAATTATTAGGAAGAGTACTCGGAGCTATTGAAGAATAGGGACCCCAGCCTTCTTTAGTTAGGCTTATAAGGCTAACTAACGAAAATATCACGACCTAACCTAACCAATCGTTAGGTTAACTGTACGCCCTTGACGATTGGTTAGGTTAGGTCAGTGATGGCGAACCTATGACACGCGTGTCAGCAGTGACACGCCGCAGGGTTTCAGGTGACACGCGATGGATGTTGAAAATGTTTGGTATTCTGATGAAAAACTGCAATAAATCGTCTACGTCCTAGTACTTTCGATTAATAAGTCAGCTATCTATGATTTTGTAGTTAAATTTAAAATGCATGTATGCAAGTGACACGCCAACAATACCATTATTTAAAAAACACAAATTTTGGCACACTTGGATAAAAAGGTTCGCCATCACTGGGTTAGGTCATGATATTTTCGTTAGTTAGCCTTATAAAGCTAACTAAAGAAGGCTGGGGTCCCTATTCTTCAATAGCTCCGAGTACTCTAACATGTTTGTTTTTCATTTCTCAAAAAAAAAAAATAGTTATTTCTGAAATCAGTGACCAAAACTACATTAGTATACCAATTTTCATTAAAATTCGCTGCTAGCCCCCAAACGGAAAAGATCCGAGATTTGTGCTCAGGAAAATGTACCCTTCGTAAAGCTGTGGTCAGAATTTAGTGATCCTAGCCTTTTTATAAAAGATGGGGTGAATTTCAATGAAATGGGGAATGCTAGGCTAGGTAGGTTAATTGATGAGAACGTTCGAAAGCTGTATAGGTCGAAGCCTTCTTTAAACGTTGTGGGTCTGGAAAACGCGGGTCTGACATGAAAAATAGTTTAAAACGCAGATCCGTGAAAAAAATAATTTAAACGTCTTTTATTGTAACGCGCGTAGTATTATTGAATTGAATTGAGTAACCTTTATTAATAATAAAATAAATACAGTAGTCTTTTTACACTTTACAATTTTTACAATGACATGACATTAGAAATAAATTGAACGAATTTAAGGCGATAATTTATTCCGGGAACAACGATATAGTTGCTATAACCGAAACGTGGTTAAATACCGTGACTCGGGACTTATTGGGGGAACTTGATAGAGCGGGTTTTAAACTTTTTAATAATGATAAGTTCCATAGAATTGGTGGCGGCGTTTTGTTGTACATTTGTAATTCCCTTACGGATATCGAGGTTAAGATCGATTTTCCGGCAGCAATTAATGCGTTATGCGTTGAAGTTAGGGCACGCAGTATTAGCTTTAATTTTTGTTGTTGTTTATAGACCTCCGTTCAACCCTTCGATACCGATACTAGATTTTACACACTTCTTGGTAACTTTATTAATAATCGGGATAGTATACAGTAATTGTCGGAGACTTTAACCGCACTAACGTTAATTAAGAGACTTTTACTGGTAATGATGAAGGTTTGAGAGTGATTGAGTTCATGGAAGATAAATTTTTACGACAGATGGTTACCGAACCAACGCGCGGTGACAATATTTTAGATGTGGTGATGACGAACGACGAAAATATAGTTGAAGGTTTAGAAGTAGGTGAGAGTTTGGGATGTAGTGAGCATCAAATTATTAGGTTTAAGCTATTGATAGAAAATAGTAAGGATAGTAACGTAATAGAAGTCCCTGATTTTCGTAGGGCTAATTTTGATAATTTTGCGGACAGGATGAGAGTAGTGGACTGGGATAATTTATTTATAGGTAATGACGGAAATTTTCATTAAGAGGCGTTTAAAGAAAGTTTTTTGAATATCGAAAGGGAGTTTATTCCTCGTTGGCCCAAGCGCGCTTAAAATCATGGTAGGGCCAAGTGGTAGACTAGGGAAATAGGCGAGTTCATAAACGAGCGTAACAGAGCTTATAGACTTAATAAGCGCAATGGAACGGTAGCTAACTTTAATTGTTATATCGAGCTTAGACGTCAGGTTAAAAGATCTGTTAGGAATGCTAAGCGTAATTTAGAGATACTTATAGATAGCTGTGGATAGTAAACATAATCCAAAAAAGTTTTTTGACTACGTCAATAATCGTAAGCCTATAAAAGATAACATAGGCCCTCTAGTGGGCGCTAATGGCGCTTTGGCTTCCGACGTTCAGGCAATGGCGGGTATTTTTAACAACTTTTTTGCGACAGTTTTTACCGTAGAAGACGACGTAAATAATGTCCCCGACGTGGACGATATCGTTCCATTTAGTAGCGAGACTATTTTGAATGAAATAACTGTTTACGAGGGTGAGACTGCGCATTATATCGATAAGCTAAAAGTTAGCAAGGCTCCAGGCCCTGACGCGCTTTATCCTAGACATTTGAAAGACGTTATCGTATGCCCCTTAACGAAGATTTTTAATCAGTCGCTGGAAGTGGGCATTATTCCTGAAGACTTCAAATTAGCTAACGTTACGCCCATTTTTAAAAAAGGCGACCGCACAGTAGCTAGCAATTATAAGCCTATTAGCTTAACGTCAATTGTCGGTAAACTTTTGGAATCCGTAGTTAGGGATCGTATCATCGATCACTTAGAAAGTCGCAATTTAATTAATAGTATTCAGCTTGGGTTTCGACGTCATAGATCTTGTTTAACTAATTTGTTAGTTTTATAACGAAATAGTGCGAGAATACGACAGGCATAGGGCGGCTGACGTTATTTATTTAGACTTTAAAAAAGCGTTCGATACAGTTCCGCATAGAAGATTAATTGCGAAGGTTAAAGCGTACGGTATACGCGGTGAGGTAGCTAACTGGTTAAAGGAATGGCTTCGTGCTAGGAAACAGAGGGTCGTTGTTAATGGTAGTGAATTGGGGTGGTTGGATGTAGGTAGCGGTGTCCTTCAGGGTTCAGTATTAGGCCCATTGCTATTCGTAATCTACATTAACGACATAGATGTAGGCTTGACCGGTAACGTGTCAAAATTCGCGGACGATACTAAAATAGGCGGTAAAGTTCTTAACGTGGACGATAAAAATAGGCTCCAAGACGATGTAAATAGGATTATGGAGTGGACGGATAAGTGGCAGATGCAATTTAACGTAGACAAATGTAAAGTATTGCATATTGGTTCTTGTAACAACAATTATACGTACACGATGGATGATAGACAGTTAGCGAGCGTTGACGAGGAAGTAGATTTAGGCGTACGCGTATCTAAGGATTTAAAAGTTAGGAACCAGTGCCTGGAGTCTTGCGCAGAAGCTAATAGGATGTTAGGTTTCATAGTGCGTAATTTCGTATTCAAATCGAAAAATATTATATTGCCCCTTTACAAGTCCCTAGTCAGGCCTCATTTAGGATATGCCGTTCAGTTTTGGTGCCCGTATTTGCGTGAGGATATTGATGGGTTGGAAAGGGTTCAGCGTCGCGCCACGAAACTAATTCCGTCATTACGCAACAAGTCTTACGAAGATAGGATTAAAGAGTTAGACTTGCATTCATTCGAAACTAGGAGATTAAAGGGGAAGCTTATTGAAGTTTTCAAAATCGTTAATAAAATCGATAACGTAAATTTTGACAAACTGTTCACTTTCGATAATAGCAATACTCGTAATAACGGATTTAAGTTACGTGGCAGACGTTTCATTACTAACATCGCTTAAAACTTTTTTGCGTTTAAAGTAATTGATAAATGGAATAATCTTCCCGCATCCGTCGTGAACTCTACCAGCGTTAATATGTTTAAAAACCGTTTAGATAAAGCATTTTTAAAATATTAACGTTGTTTAAAATAATAAAACAATTAGCAACAGGAGCTCTGTGGGTAATGGTCGAAGATGAGTCTGTTGACGATTAATGCCAGCTTGTGATATGCCGGCAATATAAAAAAAAAAAAATTAGACTAACACGAACTTGGATGTAGCTCGTAGCGTAAACTAACTCACTTTTTGTTATACTCTTCCTACTTCCTGTTTTTTCTTATTCGCTCTTTACTTGCATGTCTGTAGTTTGTATGGTATAACTGTGTTTGCATGGTTTGTAAGCATTCTTATTTGACTTCTTTTCATCTTTCACCCCTTTTCTATTTTCTTCGACCATTTTTCCGACTTGTTGGCAGTGGCCAGCGGATGATGATGGTGAGTCTTTCTCTCTTTCTGAATGAATGTTAACCCACGAATGATAGGTTTTTCTACTTACTTAACCCCTTATTCTATTCTTTTAACCCTCGGGCTAACCTTAGGGTAGATCTTAGGGTCTTTGTTAGCCTCAGCTTCTGTAGATTATTTGTGGGAATTGTACCATTTCGCTGTAAAACCTATAAAATCCGGACAAAGAAATTGTTGATGAAAAAACGCAAGGAAAAGGAAGGTAATGATTATGTTATTTTACTTATCTGAACAACTAAAGTATTAATAAGTATGTTTTACCTATTTTGTTTAGATATGTTCATGTCACATAAAACGTTGCATTTACTAGTTCCTTTAGTTCAGCAGAGACGGTAGATAAAACAACTAAGATTTTAATTCTTAAACATTTTGTATAAATTCCTAAGATGTAATATTATTGGGGAAAACATTGTAAACTGCAATTATTTTTTGTTATTTAGGATAGCAAATTGTGAAAGGGCAAATGATTCTTTTTCTCTCTCTCTCTTTTTTGTGTGTGATATCAGGAGTGTACTTCGTTGCTATTTTAAAAGCATACTTCTGGCTTCATTCAAACTGGTAGTCCAAATTTGTAATACAAATTATTCTGATTTTATTTTGTGAAGAAGATAATCTGAATTCTTGTAAAATTAACAGTTACAAATATAGTTGCAGTTGAGTTGCAAACACTGAAGGATAAATGCATAACTGCTGCCTTTTTAAATAAGACAAGTCAGATACAATTTTTATATTACGCGCGCGCTTAATTACTAGAGTTAAATATATGGGTATCCATAAGAAGAATCGTACAAATTTAGCTTATTTTAAATGGATTTTGTACGATTCTTTTGTGGACACCTTGTAGAATAGTAGGGTGTGTGTGAAAAACCGAGGTGTTTGTGAGGGAGTTGGGGGTTAAAGTGAGAAAGTCGTGGAGTGAGAATCACAAATGAAGTTATCCCCAATTAGATCCACTCCACCTTGTTTAGTATTCCCCACTCATTCATAATGTCTTAATTGCATCTAGGTCATTGTACTACTTTGTTGGGCAGTTATTCAACTTCACCCCGAAAAACCCATGTCCCCAAGATCCTCGCTAATCTAGCTCAGAAAAAGAGGAACAGAAATGTCGAAGAGAAGCAGATATTTGTTTGTACTTTGCTCATAATTATTTACTCGTACTTCAAAACAATGAATGAGAGGAAAATAGAAGACAGATGAGACACTTTCTCTTCCACCAGTTGCTGTTGACAGAAAAAGCGTTGAAATAAGATATACGAAAAATAGAAATAGATTGTTGAAAAATCACTTCAAAATACGCTGGATGAGATTAGGTTAGAGTTTGTTAGATTTATCTCTTTAATACACTATAAAATCTATGCCACATCACCATTAAGTTACACTGAACAAAATGGATCTCTAGAAAACGAGCAAATTGACTTGTTCTTCATTAACACAAATTGCTTCAGATCAAACTCCTTTGTATCAATTCGATCAAAATCTACTGTTGAAATTAAACACATGACCTAAACCCATTGATATAAATGGGAATTTCATTGAATATATTCAATAAAATGCACATTTCCCGCAATAAATTTGGGTTATTTGTTTAATCTGAACAGTAGATTTTGACCGAGATGAAACAAAATAGTTTCATAAAATGACCTCACGATTTTGCGTTCCCGAAATGCGTACTGAAACTAAATTAACATTTTTTTTAATAATAATTTCAGTTAATCTGCAATGATATTTCGAAAAAAAATTACATGTATTTTCTCGAAAGACTCGAAGCTTCCTCAGCAATGAAATTCATATATGAATTAGAATTATATATGAATTTCATTGCCAAGGAAGCTAAAAGCCTTTCAAGATAATAAATTTTTTCGAAATTTCGTTGTAAATCAACTTAATTCTTTATTTTTAAAATTGTTAGTTTAGTTTCAATGAACATTCTTGAAAAGTAAAATCGTGATTATTTTTATTTGAGATAATAAGTAAATATATAGGTTACCGAATGTTAGAAAATCTAGAAGAGGAAGAGCCATTGTTGTCCCAAGGCGATATGATGACTAAGCTGATTGATGCAGCATTGCTTGTATATATTAAGTTAAGGTATATACAGTATATATATATATCCATCTCATAATTGTAAGGTTAGTGAAAAATTCACTTAATTTAGAGCTAGCATTTTTGGGCTCTTGTGGCATAATTTTTTTGGGGCACTGCGCGTTTTTTTCTACTCGTTTGTTGAATGCGGCACTTACAGGGGGTGGTCTTATAGAGAGCTCTCTTGCAATTCAGTTTGGTTGTTTAGATACAAGATTGTTGCATCGTGCAATGGTGCAGGTTGTGTTGTTGTTGCAAGGTTCAGAAAGACCATAAATAGTGCCTGCGAAAAATGCTCTGTATGAATTGGTCCACAATTAACCCACCCCTTATATCTCCAGTCTATACTATAGAGTAGATCAAGTCTAGCCTAGAGGGGTCAGCCTAGAGATTCCGGAAATGGTCCAGAGCGGGCAGATAAATTGAGGTCCACAGTAGGATTCCTCACAAGAATTAGGTTAGGGCAATCTACCTTCACCTTTGTTAAGCTATGAGTTGATGC
Source organism: Bathynomus jamesi (assembly GCA_023014485.1). Taxonomy (NCBI): domain Eukaryota; kingdom Metazoa; phylum Arthropoda; class Malacostraca; order Isopoda; family Cirolanidae; genus Bathynomus; species Bathynomus jamesi. The sequence continues at coordinate 180,123 of JAJOZX010005369.1, read as the reverse complement.
TGGGTCTTAGGCCACAATGTAGGCCTAACTTGTCTGACCCAGCTTAATTTAATGAGATTAACTTTGGTGTAAAAACTCAATTAGTCACTTACTTTTTGTTATCGGAGTGTCTCCCTTCTCCGGTTATGTTTTCGAGAGCGCACTTTGCTGGTACGTCCTCTCGCCCCGTTCTTCGTTTTCGTTCCCCCTTCGTTCCCCCTTTGTTCTCCTTTTGTTCTCCTCTTCGCGGGGCTTCTTGTACCAGCGTTGTCTTGGTTTATTCCTCGGTTGGTTGAGCGGTAATGTATCCTTATTACCGAGCACGCTCCTCCCACACAGTATATAAATACTAGTGTGGAGAATAACTCTGGTGAGCAACCAATTGGTTTCATCCACCCAGTTATTGACATAAAAGGAATTTAATGATTGTTAGATTAACTACCTACCTACTCAGTGAACCATTTTCGTTACCTCCCAACTACCCACTCATCAGTTTTCCATAGTGCCCATTTGGTTTTTATTTTAATTTTATGCAACTGAGGCCTAAGGTAGGCCCACATCGAGTCAGCAACCCTGAGGTAGAACCTAATAGGACCTCCAAGTCCGTAAGTTTTAGTCTAGCTTAACTTGGGCTGTAGGTTGAACTGGCCCTTCAGAACTCAACTGGGATTCTGAACCCGATAAAAAAAATATAACATGGTCCTTCGAACCAGATTCTAGCCCAAGACTGAGTCAGTGACTATTTTTCGGCAAAGTTCTGATTGTGCAAATTGTGGCCCAAGTTAGGCCTGGATTGGTTGAGCATAATTGAGTTAAGGTCCCAGGGTAGAAAGTTTGGTCGCCCAATTACGAAACTTGGCCGCTAGTCTGTCGTTGTTTTGGGCCTACATTTTTACCGGTTTGGTTAATTTTGGTTTATTTTTCGTAGGCGAAGGTTGCAGACTTCAGTGTGCCAGTTACTTGGGTGGAAAGTTTGGTATTCCATACTGGTGGTTGGTCAGTACCCCAACCAAGCAATTCAGTTTATTTGAAAAAAGCAAAATTTGAGTTTGATCAGTTTGGTTAAGTATTTTGGCCAATTCAGCTTATTTGGCATTGATCCCAATTGTTGTTTGCATTGAAGATGAGTGCAGCTGAATTGAACAAGTTTAGAAAAAGGAAAAGCGCCTACAAAGGTCTAATTACAAAGGTCATTGCCACTATAGATTCTGCCATAGAGCAAGAGGATTTAAGCTTAGTGACTGCGCAGCTTTCCATATTAGAAACTAAAAGCGAAGTAAATGTTAAAATTGAGTCTCTTATGGAAGAGGATGAAATAGAAAATATCATCATTTACTTTGAAGAGATTATTGATGATATAATTAAAGTATGCCACAGAGCAAAAGAGTTTAGCAGCTCAGTACAGTTAGAGACCAGGTCTAATAATGAAACACAACCCTCAACAAATGGTGTTTGTGAAGTTAAGGTTAACAGATCTGCAGTTCAATTGCCGAGGCTTGTACTCAAAACATTTTCTGGGAGTATTCAGGAATGGGAAGGATGGGCAAACAGTTTTCAATCAGCAGTTCATTCTAGTCAAGTGTTAAGTGCGGTGGAGAAGTTTCATTATTTACAGTCCCTCTTGGAAGAGGAGGCAGCAAACACAATAGCAGGATTAGCATTAACAGAGGCTAATTTTTATGTGGCTTGTTACCACAAAGTCCCACTATCAAGGTCCAAGCTGTAGAGATTGAGGAACTTTGTGCTCCAGTCACTACTTGTTTAGATATGGCATGTGTCCAAGAATTGCAAGTTAAAGGAATTAATTTGGGCAATAATAAGTTTGAAGGAACAGAAGATGTTAGTCTTTTGATTGGAGCTGACTATTATTGGGACTTCATCACTGGTAACATTGTCCGCATATCTCGAGGTCCAGTAGCTATTGAAAGTAAGCTAGGCTGGATGCTACATGGTAGCTATTGCAATGAAATGGAGGTTAAAGCTCTTTTTGTTAAGATTGAGGAGAACAGACATGGTTTGGAAAGGCATTTGAAAGCCTTGGGAACTTGAATCCATTGGCATAAAGGACAAACAGGAGAAGCAGGCGAGTACAGTGAGCAGTGATGTTTTAGAGCAATTTGAAAGAGAGATTGGGTTTAGAGATGGTTGCTATGAAGTTGGCCTCCCTTGGGAGGATTCTTGCAAACCCAGTTCAAACCTTCAGCTAGCTAATAGGAGGTTTGAAACTTCATTACACAGGCTAAGAAAAAATGAGGAGTTGTTAAATGAATACAATGAGACCATCCTAAGCTATGTAAAGGAGGGCTATGCTGAAAGGATGCAAGGTGAGCTGGTGAGCCACGAGGCACATTATCTGCCACACCATGCAGTAGTACGGCGAGACAAAACTACCACCAAACTGACAGTAGTTTTTAATGGCTCAGCCAAGAAAAAAGGTGGTGTGTCCTTGAATGACTGTTTGGATGCTGGGCCAAATTTAAATGCAGATTTATTTTTCTTGTTACTGAGATTCAAATTTGGTAGAGTAGCATTGACTGCAGATGTGAAGCAAGCCTTTTTTGCGGGTAAAGTTAAAACCAGAGGACAGAGATGCAGTAAGGTATCTGTGGGTGGATACAAAAGACTTATTGGAAAATGAACCGAAGGTTCAAGCATATAGAATGAAGTCAGTGTTGTTTGGCCTCAGTTCTAGTCCATTTCTGTTGGCAGCTACTATGCAGGACCATTTTAAGAAATATTCTGAAGTCTACCCTAACACTATTGAACACATAAGGCAAAATTTGCTGTGTTCAGTGGATAATACAGAAATGGCTAAACAGATATTCATGGAAGCTCAGGGCCGGATTAAGGCCAACTGATGCCCTAAGCACAGCCCAACAATGGTTCCCCCTCGACCCTTCCATTGTCTAACTGACAAGACATTAAGACTCAATAAGTGCTGAATGTGAAATAATAGATTAAAAATTCAGTTTTCTTCCAGGCCATCCCCCAGGCCAGACCCCACAACTATATTAAATATAACCTGTTTTTTAATTTTATTTATTAATTTTATTTTATTAAAACTCTGTGGTGCCCCCTTCCGTTGGTGACCTAAGCACGTGCTTATTTTGCTTAATGGTTAATCCAGGCCTGTGGAAGCTAAAGCTATAATGAGGGAGGCTGGCATGGAGCTTAGAAAATGGCAGACCAATCATTCTCAGTTACAACATTTTATGAGTCAGTCCTGTGTAGGACCTGATACAGCGGAAAGTATTGAGGATTCTGGTATTAAGGAGTTGTGGGCAATAGACACAAAGGTGCTAGGCATTGTTCGGCAGCAAGGAGAGGATTTGTTTACCTTCAATGGGAAATCTTTAGTGGAACTGGCTGAGAATGAGACAAGGTGGACAAAACGTACAGCTCTTAGTTTGGCTTCGAAGGTCTTTGATCATCTTGGATTCCTGGCTCCATTTGTGATAAAGTAAAAAATTCGGTTTCAGAACCTCTGGGAAATTCGACTTGGTTGGGACCAAGAGTTACCTGATCATATGGTGGTAAGGTGGAAATATTGGTTCAAAGAAGTGGCACATCTTGGAGACATTGAAATCCCAAGATGGTACTTTGGAGAGTTGAACAATAGTCCAGACAATTTGGAGCTGCACATCTTTTGTGATGCAAGTGAGGAAGCCTATGCAACTTGTATTTATATAAGAGGCACATTCAAAGAGGAAGTAAGTTGCAGGTTGGTTGCTGCAAAGAGCAGAGTAGCACCTTTGAAAAGGCTTTCTATTCCAAGGTTGGAATTGATGGGTGCAGTTATTGCTAGTCGGCTTGCAGTTACAGTGCAAAAGTCTTTGGCCCTTTATGAAATTCCAAGCTATTATTGGACAGACCACTATAGTTTGGCACTGATTAAGAAGCCAGGCAAGGAAATGGAAACCATTTGTTGCCAATAGGGTGGAGGAAATTCAAGCACACACAGATCCAAAGCAATGGAAGCATTGTCCAGGCACCCAAAACCCAGCTGATTTACCAACACGAGGAATTTCAGTGAAAGATCTTGTACACTCAAGTTTGTGGTGGAATGGGCCACTGTAGGGCATATCATACTCTGGGTTCAGGGTTGAAATTTTGGAAAAACAAAGTGGCTAATATGTATTTCTATGTAAAAATTAATTCTAAGATGGGTTTATTATTTGCAATTTTTCCGAAAAATCTCATTTTCATGGTCAAAATCGCGATTTTCTGATTTGAAGGCTGCCTAATGCAGCCTCAGGGCACCCAAACCAAAGCGCGCAGCTGTTCTGCATATGATTTAGTCTAAAAGCTGCTTTTCTGACCTCATCCTTGCTTTGCGTGTTTCAACACCTCTGGGTGCTGAAAAAATGTTTAGATTTCACGTAAAACTTAAGAATTTTAAGTTTTTATTCAAAGAAAAGGCGCGGCTCACCAGCTCTACTCTACTCGAGTAGCTGGAGACTTGCCACCTCCACGTGTAGGTTTACACGCCTGTTCTTCCTGGATCCCTGAAAAGCGTGGCCTCATAAGATCTTATATTATGATTTTATGAGGACTTTCAGCTCTTATGAGTATTAACGATGGCTTCAGCTTCTTCATCAGCCACTCGAACCTGGAAAGCTCTTAAGTATGTCCTGCTTCGATATGAACACTGGGAGCATTTCTCGATGGTCTATCCTGGCTCTTACCCACCCCTCTCTCCTCTCTTGACCGTACACAGCTTGGGAAGCAGTTGAGACTTCCTGTACAGCTCTCTCGCAGGACTGAGTATGAACAGAGAAAGCGTCCACTTTGAGTGGAGTTTTCCTGAGAGCATCGAGCTCAGTCAAGGTCATCTTGCAGGTGAAAATAGGCTCGTAAATATTCTCTGATTCCCAGTTGATGAGATCCTCAGGTGAAGTGGCTTGCAGATTGACTTTTGGATTTTTATGGGGCCTCACTGTCGTATCACCAGTCTCTTCATTCTCTGATCTCTATCTGGCTCACAGCAAAAGCTCTCTGATGCTCATCCTCACTGGATAGGAATGAAGCCAGGATGTTCTCAGGATGTGCGTGGTAAGCTCCTCTTATCACTGCAGCAGAGATGATGTTCCTGACCTCGGTAGTCTGGTTCCTCAACAGCCTCAGGCTTGAAAAAACGTGTGCAGGACCAAATTTGAGGTGGTGCTTCACTTTGATGTCGTAGTACATTTTGAAGTAGAAGTTAAGGCAGAACTTCACGAGGAACTCGAGCCTCCTCAACACCTCCCTCTTCAGTCCGTGCTCCCTCATCCACAACAGCAAGATGGCCTGTGCAGTAGTGAGCCACCTGGATTGGTTCAGAGGTCCGCACTTGAGACCAGCCAACTGTGGACTGAGACTTCCAGACTTGATCGCTTTGATCAGAAGATAGCAGTTGTGCTGGTCTGTGGAGAGAGATTTGACTATCTCTACTGGCAGCTCTATATCATCTTCAGTTCCTTCCACTAGTTTGAAGTTGAAGTTGACCTCAAGTTCATTCACTTTCTCAAGAAGTTTTCCAATAGGCCCACTGAAGCCTGACCGGGGAGTTACAGGGCCGTCCAGCTTGATGATTAAGTGCCTCAGGGGGAGCTCGTTCACATGGAGCTGACAGATCATCCAGTGGCACTTGCGACCCAGCATCTTCTTCAATAGGGCTATGGCGCCTCCAGACCACCCCGTGTTGGTGTTGGTAGAGTCTCCTCCAATCATTACAAGGCTCTGGTCAGCTCCGTGATCCAGGAGCCACTCATGCAGGCCTTGAGCGATCTTATGAACAGGCTTTTCTCCTTCCCACGTGATAGTGTAATTTTTTTTCTTTCTTTATTTTACCGCCGATCCGTACCTAGTGTGGTACATATCTCAGCGAGGCAGTGGGTGAGTGGTGTTACTGAGTTGGGGATGATAGACCAGGGGAGGGAGGATGTAGTGTTCAGTTACTGGGTAGTGGGTATGGGGGGCCTGGTCTCAGACCCGTTGAAAAGGGAATAAGTGAGGAAACGGGAAATCGCTTCCTCCGAAAAATTGGGGCCCTCAGCGAGCATGAATTGTAGACGCTCGGGTATGGGAATTTTAGCCAAGTGAGGGAAACATCTACAACGAAGAGCGGACAAGTTTGGACATTCGACCAAGAGATCTACAGATCTACAGAAGCTAAGGCTAACAAAGACCCTAAGATCCACTCTAAGGCTAGCCCGAGAGAAAGGAAAGAGTAGGGGGTTAAAAGAAGAGAAGAGAATAAGGGGTTAAGTAAGGAGCAACACCTATCACTCGTGGGTTAACATTCATTCAGAAAAAGAGGAAAAGTGTCTCACCATCATCATCCGCCGGCCACTGCCGACAAGTCAGAAAAATAGTCGGAGAGAATAGGAGAGGGGTGAAAGATGAAAAGAAGTAAAATAAGAACGCTTACAAACCATGCAAACACAGTCTTAACTCACTGTCATACCATGCAAACTACAAACATGCAAGAAAAGAGTTAGAGACATGCAAAGTAAGGAGGATAAGAAAAAAAAAAAAAAAAAGTAGGTAAAGTTAAACAAAAAGTGGGTTAGTTTACGCTATGAGCTACATCTACATTCGTGTTAGTCTAATTTTTTTTTTTTTTTCCCTTTCCTCCCATGTACGACAGTGATGGGAGTATGGCAGGTAGGGCAGAGCGGGGCTGGCGATTTAGCCATTAGGTGACCATGAGTAATGCGTGTGTGTCCTATGCGGAGACGGGCTATAATCACTTCTTTATGTCGGGACTGGTGGAAGGAGGAGGCCCAGTATCCTACTTGCGGTTTGATCTTATGAAGTTTGTTTTGTGTGGCCTGGTCCCATTCCCGTTGCCAGATGGAACGGAAATGGGAACGGAGAGTCGGGAAGAAGTCGGTGAAAGGAAGGGGCCGGGAGGAGGCCAGCAGTAAGCAGGCCGACTTTGCCGTGCGGTCCGCCTCCTCGTTACCCTGGATGCCGACATGTGCCTGGACCCAGCAGAAGGCGATTGTCTTGTGTCGGAAGGCTGTTAAAAATGGAAGATTTACTGGATGGTACAGACGAGCGGATGAGAGGGGTTAAATCTCTCTAGGGAGAGAAGTGCGCTTTGGGAATCTGAATAAATGACGAAAGAGCTGGCAGATTGAGTGCGCACTATGTCAAGGGACTCCTTAATCGCGAAAGGTTCTGCCGAGAACACGGAGGTCTCGCGGGGCAGGCTGACGCCTCGAGAAAGTGGCTGGGTCAGTATCACCGCTGAGGCGGCCGCACCAGTCTCCGAACAGGAACCATCTGTATAAATAGGGACTGTGTCCGGATGTTGGGTTGCATGTTCACGGAAGAGTGACCTGTATACCGTAGCACTCGTTGTATTCTTCGGTAGAACACAGGTCCCTGCAAAACTTGATAGGGGTGAGGAGCCAGGGGGGTAGATGTTGTATGAAATGGGGATAATTGAGGGGACGGCATGTTAGAAAGGTCAAGGAAAGAGCGGACCTCTTCAGTGAAGTGCCAGCTCCGTCCCTGGGGTGGGAGTTCAGAAATCGCCGCGCATAGAAGCGAAGAGGGTAGTCTCTGTGCACGGAGGTATGTCCTCATGAGGAGCAGACCCGTCGGAGGGCGAGAGGGAGGTAATTGCAATCCACTTGAAGGCTGGAGGCTGGGGAGCGGAAAGCACCAGTGGCGAGGCGGAGGCCCCTATTAAGGACTGGGTCCAAGATACGGAGGCAGGTGTTGGAGGCTGAACCGTATACTACACTGCCATAGTCCAGCTTCGACTGGACCATGGAAGTGTAAAGACGAAGGAGAGCGTCGGTCTGCGCCCCATGTGGTGTGGGAGAGGTGATCTAGTAGAGCGAGGGGACGCTGGAGGGACTGCTTCAGTTGTTTGATATGAGGAACCCAGTTGAGCCGTCGGTCTAGAATCACGCCCAAAAATCGCGTGGAGGGTACCACCTCAAGAGGATTGCCGTATAGCGTGACAGAGGGAACAGGAAGGGTTGCGGGTCTTCTGCTGAAAGCATACACTTGGACTTCGGGGTGGAGAGGCGGAAACCCACCGACGTCGCCCACCTTTCCACCCGGTAGATGGCGAGCTGAATTTGCCGTTGAACTACGGACGGCTCCCGCCCTGCAAAGTAGATCGCAAGGTCATCCGCGTAGATGGAAGAACGGATGTTGGGTGGAAGGCATTTTGAGACTGTGTTCATGACGATGGAAAAGCATAGAACACTGAGGATGCTTCCCTGTGGGACCCCGTCCATCTGCACGAAAGTGTCTGAGAGGACTGAGCCCACCCGAACTTTAAAGGTTCGGGAGGATAGGAAGCCCCTGATGAAGGTCGGCATGGCTCCTACGAGCCCTAGACTTTGGAGCTGACTAAGGATTATTGTCCGATGAGTGGTGTCGTAGGCCTTCTGGATGTCAAAAAATATTGATAGGACGAATTGTCCACTGTCGAATGCATTCTGTATGTCACGGCTGAGAAGCAGGAGGGGATCAGTGGTGGATCGAAATTGTCTGAAGCCGGACTGGGTAGCCGGGAAGGAATTACTATTTTCGAGGAAGAACGATAGTCGCGTCGCGACCATTTTTTCGAAAATTTTGCAGGCACAACACATTAGGGCGATTGGTCTGTAGTTTGTGGGATCGAGGGAATCTTTGCCGGGTTTGGGGATAGGGATTACGTAGGCCTCCCTCCACCGGGAGGGAAAGGTGCCCTCTATCCATATGCGGTTGTATAGGTCTAGTAGGAAATTTTGTAAGGTAGGGTGGATGTGCTGGATCATGCTGTAGGGATACCGTCCGGGCCGGGACAAGGGGATCGTCGAGAGGCCAGTGCCGCCTGTAGTTCACGCATGGTGAACAGTCGGTTGTAGGAGCTGTCTATGGACGGTGAAGAGGAGCTATTTTTAGGGGCGGGTACGGGGAGCTAACTGCAGAGGAAGAAACGGCGGCGAAAGTAGAAGCTAGATGGTTTGCCACTGATTTTGGCTCGTATAGGAGTCCGTCGTTAGTCCGGAGTACCGGGGGTCGGGAGGGGACATGTCGCCTCTCGACGCCCCGTACCTTCTTCCAGATGGTAGCCGAAGGTGTGTGGTGGTGGTGACACCGGATACAAAGGCACGCCAAGAAGCTCGGCGCGCTGTCTTCATTGTGCGGCGGGCGATGGCCCTGGCCCGCTGCATCTCCGTGCGATGGATGGGAAGTCGCGTACGGTAGAACCGTCGAGTAGCCGTCTTCTTGGCGCATACGGCCTCCGTGCACTCTGGGGTCCACCAAGGTACCCGTCGGGCGCGGGGGTAGGTGGAGGATCGCGGGATGCTAGAGCACGCAGCCGCTACCACGTTTGATTCGAAGTATGCGATACACTCGTCGGAGGATGGGAAGTTGGCAGTCGTTCGGTTGTATATGTATCGTCGTGGAAGCGGGACCAATTAGCTTTTGCAGTAATCCATTTCTCCAGTACCCGAACGGTCTGGTCGGGCCAATTGAGCGTGAGTTGAACTGGGAAATGGTCACTTCCATAATCCTCTTGGAGGACTTGCCATGAGAAATCTAGGAGGGCATCGGTCGAAACGAAGGACAGGTCTATACAGGATGGAGTGCAGGTGGTGGCATGGTAGAAAGTAGGAGAGCCATCATTGAGGCACTCAAATGAGAGCTCGGTCATGATGTTGATCAGGGTCGGGCCATATAGGTGGAGTGTGTGTCTCCCCACATGGGGTGGCGACTATTGAAATCGCCCAGTAATAGAAAGGGCCTGGGGAGTTGTTGTACCACCTCCACCAGGTCATCGCGGGAGACTTGAGTGTGTGGAGGGAGGTATATTGAACAGACGGTGTACTGTCTATCCAGGGAAAGCCGGGTAGCAATCACCTGTAACGGGGATCGGATAGGGAGATTGTAGAAGGGGACTGCGTGGTGGATAAAAATGGCAGCCCCCTTTCGAGTGCAGGTAGGAGACGGGGTGGTGATGAAAGAATATCCAGTCGGGCAGGGCATGGGTCTGGTCCCCAGGATGAGTTCCTGGAGACAGACACACACCGGACGGGAAGTGGCAATCAAGGAATTCAGGCCTTCGTAATTCGCAAATATTCCTCTGCAGTTCGTTCCAGTGTACTATTGTAGTTTTCGGGGGATCCATTATTTGATGATGGGGGATGGGTAAAGGTATAGATGTGAAGAGGTTGGAATGTGAAGGTAGATTTGAGGTTCGCGAAGGCGAAGGATGGGTCAGGAGCATGGCCGGCTATCTGCCGTTCACCAGAGAAGGAATCGGTCGGCCAGTCGATCTCCGCGGAGACCGCGGGGTCGAGTCGGCCGAGCGAGACCGGAGGCGTGGATCACGGCAGCTTGGAGATTGTCGTGGGCTCCGATGGTGCGAAATTTCTTGAGCTTTTGTGTTCGGGCCATGGGGGGGGCGTTTTATTTCCCAAAATGGCACCTCCCCGCCTGTCTGGGGTCTCACGACGGACCCAGGTGGCGATAGGGGGTGCCAGAAGGACCCGGCAGGTGGGAGGGAGGACGTGCTCAGAGTGGCTGACAGGGTGTGGGCCGGGGATTTTAGGGGAGCAGGTACAGTGGGGGTGGGAGGAGATGAACCAGAGTGTTCTCGTGGAGGGGTAGAAAAAATGCACCAGGAGGCAAGGGCAGGTCCATGAGACTCACGGGCGCAGCCGAGTTCCCCTCACCGTGTAGCTGCGCCAGAGCCGCATCCACTGGATCCTCGGGGGAGAGGATGTTGTCCAGATTGAATCTCGTCGTGGGGTGGGTCAGTACTTCGGCAACTATTGTCCGAGTCTGTGGGGTAGATTGATGGGACTTCTGCTGTGGGGTGGTTTGGTCCTCATAGGCGAAGTGGGGGTGTGAAGGTCCGATCCGTCTTCTTAGCACTAGGGGAAGAGGGAGAGACAAATTGAAAGTCCGGAGGGTCTGGCGACTCACTCCGACGTCTCCGCCTCGTCGACTTACTCCGGGCGATAGGTTCGGGTGTGTGCAGAGAGTGCTGGGAGGGCAGGGTTCGAGGTGGGTGGGGCCTGGGTGTCCTGGTCCCAGACTCCTGTGGAATCTGTGGCAGGTGAGGTGCGTGGAGAGAAGGAATGGTGGGGGTACAGGAGGTCGTCAGCTCTTGCGAGGACTCCCCCTGGAGGAATGGGGAGCACTGGTCGAGGGGGTTGTGAGCGGCAGGCCAGGGCGGCGTGCCGAGAGACAGAGCCGAGGGCTGCGGCGTAAGATACGCCCGGTCTCACCTCCCGACTCCGCACCCTGTCTCGTGCCTCTCGGAGGCTAAGGAAATCCGCTACTTGCAGGCCTCGGACCTCCTTCTCGAACCTGAAGAACAGGCATTCGCGGGATGAAGATGGGTGTGCACCTTCACAATTGGAGCATTTGGGTGTGTTGGGGCACTTGTCTGGGTGAGCAATTTGTCCGCAACGAACACACAATTGGTGCGGCTGCCGACAAACTGAGCTAACATGTCCAAACTTGTTGCATTTAAAACAACGGGTCGGGTCTGGGATGTATGGGCAGAGAATTCGCATGACGTGCGGTCTCCCATACCCCATACAATACGGTCGGGAAGGACTAAGTTATTAAAGGTAAGAAGTAGACGCGGGTGGGGGAGGGGGTACCTCCCTGTCGGGATGTGAAGCGATGGATCTTGGTGACACCCTGGGGTGCGAGGTCCTCCAAGAGCTCGTTCACTGTAATTGACAACAGGCGTGTAGCATAAATAGTGCCCTGACTCTGGTTCAGGCGAGGGTGTGGTGAAACGGACACCGAGCATCCAAGGACCTCAGTGATGGAGAGTAGGGCTTTCGTCTCTGTGGCTGAGCGTGATTTTATGAGGAGGGAACCATCCCTCTGCGGTCGCACATCATAATGGCTGGAGTTGCTGCGGGCTCGGATCGCCTGAAATGTCCGTTCAGAGTTGGTCGGGAGGGATCCAGAGGTAGGCCGGATCTCTAGGAATTTGTGGATACTTGGGAGGGATATGGAGGCAGTAGAGTCGAAGTGGACTGGGATATCCAACTATCGATAGGATGGTCGTGTATGCCGACTTCCCCCTCCGCCGCGGGGCTTTCTCCGTTGGGAGGCGGGCCGAGGACGGGTGAGGGGGGCATACGGGGAGAGCAAGAAGCCGGGTTTTGGAGGTAAATCTTGGGTGGAACTTGACTTGCCCGAAGGCAGCTGAGGCGGGTTGGGGCGAGAGCCCTGCTCCAGAGGGTGTACATCCAAGGGGATATTCAGGGTACAGCCTGGAGTCGGCAAAAAGGAGGATGCAAGTGATCAGTTACCAAAGGGGAGTCAACCCCATCCGGATGCGGTCTTCCAGTGGTAGGGGACTCGAGGGCCTGGTTGCCCACCACCCGAGTGTCGAGAGAAGGAGTAGTCCGAGTATTAGAAGCGGAAGTCGTTAACCGAGTAGATGAAGAAACCATAGCAAAAAATAATTTTCATCCCCCGCGCGCATCCAGCCACCATCGACTCCAACAAGGGAAAGACGAATCGTGGGCTCACTCGGTCCCACCGCCAATAGATGTCACGCAGGGGAGATACACCCATTCCCGGTCCCCGTGCCTACGAGGCGACCACTCTAATCCAACGCGCGGTGAAAGATGGCAGGGACAGGGCTTGGGTTTGGTTTAAGAGCGACAAGGGTGGAGGACAACCACCTCCTTCACCCAAGATCCAAGGAAAAAAAATCAAGTCAAAGTCCAAAACAAAGCCAAATGCGGGAAGGGAGGAAACAACAAAACGAGAAAGAGTTGGGGAGAGGAAGAGAGGGAAATATAAGTAGGAGGGTAGGAGATCAACCGGGTTCCCAAACGGGTCCAATGTTAGAAAATCTAGAAGAGGAAGAACCATTGTTGTCCCAAGGCGATATGATGACTAAGCTGATTGATGCAGCATTGCTTGTATATATTAAGTTAAGGTGTATATATATCCATCTCATAATTGTAAGGTTAGTGAAAAATTCACTTAATTTAGAGCTAGCATTTTTTGGCTCTTGTGGCATCAGTGTTTGGGACTCTGGTGGCATCATTTTGGGGCGCTGCGCGTCCTTTCTACTCGTTTGTGGAACGTCGTACTTACAGGGTGTGGTCTTGTAGAGAGCTCTCTTGCAATTCAGTTTGGTTGTTTAGATACAAGATTGTTGCATCGTGGAATAGTCCAGGTTGCGTTGTTGTTGCAAGGTTGAGAAAGAAGACCATAAATAGTACCCCTTTTGTTTTATATTAAATTCATGTAACTAAGGTCTAAGGTAGGCCCGCATCGAGTCAGCAACCCTGAGGTAGGACCTAATAGGATCTCAATTCCGTAAGTTTTAATTTTAGCCTAACTTGGGCTGTAGGTTGAATTGGCCCTTTAGAACTTGGCCGTTCACGGCTCAGCTGGGATTTTGAACCCAATAAATAAATAAAATAACATGGTCCTTCAGAACCGGATTCTAGCCCAAGACTGAGTCAGTGACTATTTTTCGGCAAAGTTCTGATTGTGCAAATTGTAGCCCAAGTTAGGCCTAGACGGGTTGAGCATTATTGAATTAAGGTCCCAGGGTAGAAAGTTTGGTCGCCCAATTGCGAAACTTGGCCACTCGTCTGTCGTTGTTTTTGGCCTACAATTTTACCGGTTTGGTTAATTTTGGGTTATTATTGAATTAAGGTCCCAGGGTAGAAAGTTTGGTCGCCCAATTGCTAAACTTGGCCAGTCGTCTGTCGTCGTTTTTGGCCTACATTTTACCGGTTTGATTAATTTTGGGTTATTATTGAATTAAGGTCCTGGGGTAGAAAATTTTTTATTCCATACTGGTGTTTGGTTAGTACCCCACCCAGCAATTCAGTTTATTTGAAAGTAAAATTTGCGTTTGATCAGTTTCGTTAAGTATTTCTGCCAATTCAGCTCATTTGGCATTGAGCCCAATTGTTGTTTGCATTGAAGATGAGTGCATCTGAATTGAACAAATTTATAAAAAGGAGAAGCGCCTACAAAGGTCTAATTACAAAGGTCATTGCCACTATAGATTCTGCCATAGAGCAAGAGGATTTACGCTTAGTGACTGCGCAGCTTTCCATATTAGAAACTAAAAAGGTTGCTCTAAGTGAGGTAAATGTTAAAATTGAGGCTCTTATAGAAGAGGATGAAATAGAAAATAACATAATTTACTTTGAAGAGATTATTGATGATATAATTAAAGTAGGCCTCCGAGCAAAAGAGTTTAGCAGCTCAGTACAGTTAGAGACCAGGTCTAATAATGAAACACAACACTCAACAAATGATGTTTGTGAAGTTAAGGTTAACAGATCTGTAGTTCAATTACCGAGGCTTGTACTCAAACCATTTTCTGGGAGTATTCAGGAATGGCAAGGATGGGCAGACAGTTTTCAATCAGCAGTTCATTCGAGTCAAGTGTTAAGTGCCGTGGAGAAGTTTAATTATTTGCAGTCCCTCTTGGAAGGGGAGGCAGCAAAGACTATAGCAGGATTAGCATTAACAGAGGCTAATTATAATGTGGCTTGGGATATATTAAAGAAACGGTTTGGTAAGCCAGAGATCTTAATTAAAAGCCACCTCCGTGCACTTTTAGCTATACCTCCTGTTAATAATCCTAATAGTGTCAAGGAGTTACGGCAGTTATATGATGAATTTGAAATTAGAACTAGGTCCCTGGATAACTTGGGTGTAGGAATGGAAAAGTATGGTATAATGTTGGTTCCTACACTGGAGTCTAAATTGCCTAGCTCAATTTTGCTTGAATTAAGTAGGGGACACTCTACAGAACATGTGTACATCCCCCTTCAGCAGATGTTAAGTCTTTTAGGCACAGAATTAGCAAGACGAGAGGGAATTGAGTTTGCACAGTGGGATGGTAAACAAGGGGACAAAGGCAGGCACAGCACCAAAGTTTCCACAAAAAGGAATAACCCAGGTACAGTGTCAGCTCTACATGCATCCTCTGAGAATAAATTAAAGGGAATCAAGGAATGCATATTTTGCGAAGGCAACCACAAGTCATATAAATGTGAGGTGGCTGAGGCATTACCCTTTGAGGAGAGAAAGGACAGGGTAACTAAGTCCACAGCATGTTTTAAATGTTTTTTGAAAGGTCACAGAGCAAGGTTTTGTAAGTTTAAAATTTTGTGCAAAAAATGTCATGGTAGGCATCAGCCATTATTGTGTGAACACACTCCTAGTAGGCCTACCCCAGAAGTAGAGACATCAGTGGCACATGCCACTGCTATGCAAGGGAGTAAAAGTAAAGGGGGATTATTGCAAACAACTGCAGCCTTATTAATTGGGAATGAGGGAGAAGCTACTGTAAGTGTTGTTTGATAGTGGTAGCCAGTGTAGTTTTATTAAGACCAGAATTTCCAGAAAATTGAAGTTTAAAGAACTTAAGAGGGAAAATTTAAGAATTTCTGGGTTTGGGGGTTCCGTTCAAAACCGAACCAAATTTAAGAAGGTAGAAGTTCTGGTTAAAGGGTTGTTACCGCAAAGTCCCACTATCAAGGTCCAAGCTGTAGAGATTGAGGAACTTTGTGCTCCAGTCACTATTTGTTTAGATATGGCATGTGTCCAAGAATTGCAAGTTAAAGGAATTAATTTGGGCAATAATAAGTTTGAAGGAACAGAAGATATTAGTCTTTTGATTGGAGCTGACTATTATTGGGACTTCATCACTGGTAATATTGTCCGCACATCTCGAGGCCCGGTAGCTATTGAAAGTAAGCTAGGCTGGATGCTACATGGTAGTTATTGCAATGAAATGGAAGTTAAGGCTCTTTTTGTTAAGATTGAGGAGAACAGCCATGGTCTGGAAAGGCATTTGAAAGCGTTTTGGGAACTTGAATCTATTGGCATAAAGGACAAACAGGCAAGTACAGTGAACAATGATGTTTTAGAGAAATTTGAAAAAGGGATTGGGTTTAGAGATGGTTGCTATGAAGTTGGCCTACCATGGAAGGATTCTTGCAAACCCGGTTCAAACCTTCAGCTAGCTAATCGGAGGTTGGAGACTTCATTGTACAGGCTAAGAAAAAATGAGGAGTTGTTAATTGAATACAATGAGGCCATCCTAAGTTATGTAAGGGAGGGCTATGCTGAAAGGGTGCAAGGTGAGCTGGTGAGCCAGGAGGCACATTATCTGCCACACCATGCAGTGGTACGGCGAGACAAAACTACCACCAAACTGAGGGTAGTTTTTGATGGCTCAGCCAAACACAAAGGTGGTGTGTCCTTGAATGACTGTTTGGATGCTGGGCCAAATTTAAATGCAGATTTATTTTCCTTGTTACTGAGATTCAGGTTTGGTAGCGTAGCATTGACTGCAGATGTGAAGCAAGCCTTTTTGCGGATAAAGTTAAAACCAGAGGACAGAGATGCAGTAAGGTATCTGTGGGTGGATACGAAAGACTTGTTGGAAAATGAACCTAAGGTTCAAGCATATAGAATGAAGTCAGTGTTGTTTGGCCTCAGCTCTAGTCCATTTCTGTTGGCAGCTACTATGCAGTACCATTTTAAGAAATATTCTGAAGTCTATCCTAACACTATTGAACACATAAGGAAAAAATTTTTATTGATGATTTGCTGTGTTCCGTGGATAATACAGAAATGGCTAAACAGATATTCATGGAGGCTAGAGCTATAATGAGGGAGGCTGGCATGGAGCTTAGAAAATGGCAGACCAATCATTCGCAATTACAAGAGTTTATGAGTCATTCCTGTGTAGTACCTGATGCAGCAGAAAGTATTGAGGATTCTGGTATTAAGGAGTTGTGGGTAATAGACGCAAAGGTGCTAGGCATTGTTTAGCAGCAAGATGATGATTTGTTTACCTTCAATGGGAAATCTTTAGTAGAGCTGGCTGAGAATGAGACAAGGTGGACAAAACGTACAGCTCTTAGTTTGGCTTCAAAGGTCTTTGATCCTCTTGGATTCCTGGCTCCATTTGTGATAAAGTAAAAAATTTGGTTTCAGAGCCTCTGGGAAATTGGACTTGGTTGGGACCAAGAGTTACCTGATCATATGGTGGTAAGGTGGAAATATTGGTTCAAAGAATTGGCACATCTTGGAGACATTGAAATCCCAAGATAGTACTTTGGAGAGTTGAACAATAGTCCAGACAATTTGGAGCTGCACATCTTTTGTGATGCAAGTGAGGAAGCCTATGCAACTTGTATTTATATAAGAGGCGCATTGCAAGAGGAAGTAAGTTGCAAGTTGGTTGCTGCAAAGAGCAGAGTAGCACCTTTGAAAGGCTTTCTGTTCCAAGGTTGGAATTGATGGGTGCCGTTATTGCTAGTCGGCTTGCAGTTACAGTGCGAAAGTCTTTGGCCCTCTATGAAATTCCAAGCTATTATTGGACAGACTCCACTATAGTTTGGCACTGGTTAAGAAGTCAGGCAAGGAAATGGAAACCATTTGTTGCCAATAGGGTGGAGGAAATTCAAGCGCACACAGATCCCAAGCAATGGAAGCATTGTCCAGGCACCCAAAACCCCGCTGATTTACCAACACGAGGAATTTCAGTGAAAGATCTTGCACAGTCAAGTTTGTGGTGGAATGGGCCAGAGTGGCTAAAACTTGGAAGTGAAAACTGGCCTTCTAATCAGCCTATTGTAGGAGAATGCCAGGCTGAAGAAGCATGGGTGAGTGAGGTGAGAAAATGCGCTGTGAACAGTTGTTAGAGGACAATGATTATGTTTATGTTTATGTTTATGTTTTATTCAAGTGATTACTTATTATGCTTATTCCTTTTTCAGAAGACCGTTGTCATTGTTTGACTTTATATAAATAAATAAACGATCACAAAGAGTTGGTTCTCATTTATGACAACGGTCTTAGGTACAAATGACTGATTAATTAAATAAATAATAAAATAAGTCTACATACGTGGTAAATTCAAGCAACTGTCAACCACCCCAACCTAATTAAGCAACTTCAACAAACGCTATCCACAATGCCTGCCGTAGAATGTCCTATCACAGGTTGTACCTATGTCACAGCAGACCTGGACCCAGCCATTGTAGCCGCACTTATAACAGCCCACTGCACGACCCATGTCCCAAGCCCGACAGTCTCTGCAAAGGTTGAGAAAGTAAGACGGCCAACCATTTCGGCTGCAGGTACCAGTGAAGACTGGGCATATTTTACGTCGCGTTGGACAGATTATGCGGAAGCTACAAAAATCACTGGTAGGGACAAAGTGGTACAACTACTTGAATGCTGCGACGATTCACTCCGCAAAGATTTGACAAGATCCGCAGGTGGAAGCCTAACAAACAAAACCGAAGATGAAGTCCTTGCTGCAATCAAGAAACTAGCTGTCCGAGAGGAGAACACCATGGTAGCCAGGGTTACCCTACACAATATGCGACAAGACCGCGACGAAACTGTGCGCAGTTTTGGAGCCCGTCTTCGTGGTCAGGCCGGAGTCTGCAAATTTCTTGTTGAATGCCCAAGCTGCAACAACAACGTAAATTACACTGACCCCATCCTTCGCGACGTCCTTACCCGCGGAATTGCTGACCCGGAAATACAACTGGAACTCCTCGGCAACAGTAACCAGGAGATGACCCTGGAAGACGTCTTTCAGTTTGTCGAGGCGAAGGAAGCAGGCAAGCGCTCAGCATCACGACTGCTGGACTCCCATGCCGTGGAGGCCGCAGGCAGCACATACAGGAGAAGTAAGCAAATACCCCCACAAGACAAAAATGCCCCTGTTCATATTGTGGTAAAAAAGGACACGGCAGAAGAGCCCCAGTCCACATACGCAAGAAGGATTGCCCTGCGTACAACCACAAATGCAAAATTTGCAAGCGCGACAGCCATTGGGAATCCGTATGCAGGAGCAAAGACAAGGACAAGAGCCTTTCAGCCACTCCTAATAAAGCTGATGAGTGCGAAGGTGCGGTATTTGATCTTCTCTGCGCCACAAGCAACACTTCCGAGCCACATAAGAAAAGAGCAATCGCCCTCGACCATCACATTTACAATGAACTATCGGACATGTGGATCAAGGAGAACTCACAACCACAGCCACACATCAACCTGACAGTCAGGACTCTCCCCGAAGACTACGAGGCGCTTGGGGCAACCCTCAATGCCCACCCAAAAACCGTGGTACTGCCTGCCATGGCAGACACAGGCTGTCAGAGCTGCCTCACCGGTATCAAGGTTATCCACCGCCTCGGGCTTCTCCAGTCTGACCTCATCCCTGTGACCATGAAGATGCACGCCGCCAACAACAAGGGCATCAAAATCCTTGGCGCAGCCATACTTCGCCTCACTGGCAAGGATGAACAGGGCCAACAAGTAGAAACGAGACAGGTAACATATGTGACAGATTCTTCTGACAAGTTCTTCATCAGCAGAGAGGCATGCGTTTCACTCGGCATTATCTCGGGAAGATTTCCTACAGTGGGGGAAGTCCAACTGGATCCAGCACAATACTGTAACAACAGTGCCAGCACGCCACACAGTGACAGCGGACTTGTAACTAACTGTGACTGTCCAAGACGCCAACATCCTCCATCACCTCCAATCGAGCTACCGCTACCCGCTGTTGCGGCGAACCAGCAAAAGCTCAAGGAATACCTGCTGGACTATTACAAATCAAGCACCTTCAACACTTGTGACCACCAAGCGCTGCCCATGATGGACGGCCCCCCAATGAAATTGATGGTGGACCCCAATGCCAAACCAGTCGCACATCACACCCCCGTCCCAGTACCAATCCACTGGCAGGAGGACGTGAAGGCTGGCCTCGACCAAGATGTCAGACTGGGTGTCCTTGAACCAGTACCCGTTGGTGAGCCCGTAACCTGGTGTCACAGAATGGTGGTGTGCGCCAAAAAGAACGGAAAACCAAGGCGTACCGTTGACTTTCAACCCCTCAACGCTCACGCCACCCGCGAAACACACCACACTCAATCGCCATTCCACCAGGCCAGATCAGTACCGCAAGGCAAAAAGAAAACAGTGTTTGATGCATGGAATGGATATCACAGCGTACCAATCTGTGAAGAAGACCGCCACTTGACCACCTTCATAACGCCCTGGGGTCGCTACCGTTACAAAACCGCTCCCCAGGGTTACATTGCATCTGGTGACGGTTACACAAGAAGGTACGACGAAATTGTATCGAGCATCCCTAACAATACAAAGTGCATTGACGACGTCTTGCTCTGGTCAGACACAGTGGAGGAGAGCTTCTTCCAGGCCACCCAGTGGCTTGACACCTGCGGCAGACACGGAATCACACTGAACCCCGACAAGTTTGTGTTCTGTCAGGACAAGGTTGAATTTGCAGGCTTCGAGATCACATCTGACAGTGTCCGACCCTGTAAAAAATACCTCAAAGCAATCCTAGAGTTTCCATCTCCAAAGAACATCACCGACGTTCGATCATGGTTCGGGCTCATCAACCAGGTGTCGTATGCCTTCAGCATGGCCAAGAGGATGCAGCCGTTCCGCCTACTTCTGAAGCCAGGAACACCTTTCAAGTGGGATGACGAATTGGAAACCATCTTCGAAGAATCAAAGGATGTCATCATCACAGAAATAGAGGAGGGTGTTAAAATTTTTGACAAAACCAAGCCCACATGCCTCGCCACAGACTGGTCGAAAACAGGCATCGGCTACTGGCTACTTCAGAAACACTGCACCTGTACACGAGTCGAACCCTTCTGCTGCCATACTGGATGGCGTGTCACATTGGTCGGCAGTAGATTCACTACCTCAGCTGAGTCCCGCTATGCACCAGTAGAAGGAGAAGCACTTGCTGTCGCCGATGCCCTTGACAAGGCGAGGTACTTCGTGCTGGGATGCGAAGACCTAATAATTGCAGTGGACCACAAACCTCTCCTCAAAGTGTTTGGTGACAGATCCCTAGAGGACATATCTAATACACGCCTCAGAAACTTGAAGGAAAAAACCCTCAGGTACCGCTTCCGGATGATCCACGTACCAGGCGCGAAACACAAAGCTGCTGACGGGGTGTCACGATACCCCACTGGCGACCCCATACCACTGACACTCCCCGATGACGTAGCAGCCATCCATCAACCATGCGAGGGAACGGCGTTCTTTCCCCCCCCCACCTTCCTAGCCGGCATACGGACATCACTGACAGATGGTAATGGCATGGAAGCCTGCGTCATTTCTGCAGCCGCATCAACACTCAACTCGCTGAGCCTGGCATCAGTGACATGGGATCGAGTACGCACCGCCACGACCAGCGATGAAGTCATGAATAGTTTAGCCAATGTCATAGAGTCCGGCATGCCTGAATCCCGCCATGCACTCCCTGCACAGCTGCGGGAATATCACCAGTTTCGCGACGACCTCCGCACTGTTGACGGCGTGGTAATGTACAGGAACCGCACGGTTATCCCGCCGGCCCTCAGGCAAGAAGTACTGGCTTCACTCCACTCAGCTCATCAAGGTACTTCATCCATGATCTCCAGAGCAGAAGACTCCATTTTCTGGCCTGGCATCACACCAGCCATCACAGCACTACGGGCTAGCTGCAACCACTGCAACCGCATGGCACCAACCCAGCCCAGCGCTCCACCCACTCCACCAACATCACCAGAATACCCCTTCCAGTGCGTCTGCGCGGACTACTTCCACTACAAAGGAGTAAACTACCTGGTCGTGGTGGACAGATACTCTAACTGGCCAATAGTAGAGAGGTCATCAGATGGTGCTGCTGGACTCATCGCCTGCCTCCGACGGACCTTCGTCACCTTCGGCATCCCCGACGAACTGGCTTCCGATGGGGGCCCTGAATTTACCGCAGCAGCCACACGGCAGTTCCTCAAAAACTGGGGCGTACACCACCGACTCTCATCAGTGGCTTTCCCTCACAGCAACTGTCGGGCAGAAGTTGGTGTCAAGACAACGAAACGCCTAATAACCGACAACACTGGACCAAACGGCGACCTCAACACCGAAAACTTTCAACGGGCCATGCTTCAATACAGAAACACGCCGGATAGAGATACAAAACACTCCCCAGCAATGTGTGTATTCGGCCGCCCTATCCGGGACTTCATTCCAATCCTTCCCGGCCGATATAAACCACACGACACGTGGCGTGAAAACTTGGCCACCCGAGAAGAAGCTCTGAGGAACCGCCACATGAGGGGAGCGGAACGCTGGTCAGAGCACACCAAGAGACTCCCACCACTAGCAGTCGGAGACCTTATACGCATCCAGAACCAGGTCGGTCCACACGCCCGTAAATGGGACAAGACAGGTGTGGTCATCGAAGTCAGGCAGTTTGACCAGTACGTGGTTAGGGTCGATGGATCTGGGAGGGTAACTGTAAGGAACAGGAAATTCCTTAAAAAATATGAACCCTTCAGCACACCTGCTCCAAAGATGACCATAGACCAACATTTGAAGAACTTCCTAGCGGTGCCCACCAACAGCCCACCTGCTGCATCACCTACACCTGCCAGGTCAGCACCAGGACCAAAGACACCCGCTTCACCCCGTAGTCCGACACGGTCCAGCCCACACGTTGAACGCAGGCGCCCGACCCCTGAAGAGACCACACCCCCCACCCAAGAAGACATGTCAACGCCGCCCATCGACATACTACCACCTGCACCCCCTAGACCAGTGGTTCCCAAACTGTGTTCCGCGGAACCCTGGGGTTCCACGGAGGCTTAACAAGGGTTCCGTGACACGTTTTCTAATCAGTCTAATCAGGTCTTAATATTAAGGTCTAATTAAGGTCCTAATATTTATACATAATTTTACCTTGTGGCTTTTTGTTAAATAATATTCTATATTCTTATTCTGACTTGAAATGGCACCATCGTGGATTTGGGATCACTAAATATTTTTCGCTAAAATTAAAATCTGTTAAGTATATGTAAATAAATTTTCGCTACTCGGCTACTGCAAAAGTGTAATTTGGTAGATTTTAATTTTAGCAATTTTATAAAAGACGTTCTATTAATACTGTTTTAAAATAAATATCATATAAATTCTGTCAGAGTATTTAAAATTTGTCATATTATTTATGACAAATTTTAATATATATATTTTACTCGTGAGAATTTAACTGTAATTAATTTTGAGCAATATGTTTTCGCTAAAATTAAAATTTCTAAGTTGCCAGTTGATTTTATGTGCACTTGTTTCGTAATTAATTGTGAACCAATCAGTATAACTATAGCCGTTGGCGTGGTGTACTGTCAGGTTAATTTCTGATAGACTTTATTTACTTAAGTGTTTTCAGTGTAAAAATTTGTATTGTGTTCATCACTAAAATATGTAAGTTTTGTTGTTCAATAAATATTTTACAGCTCTAAGTCTAATATATATATATATATATATATATATGATGAATAAAACCATGAAGGAAAGGAAACACAGAGTGGTGCTCAAGCGCTGTTTCCTTTCCTTTGTGGTTTTATTCATCATAAATATTTTTCACATGTTACTTTCGTGAAATAATTTTCTTATATATATATATGGAGTTGGGGTTCCGCGAAATAAAAATAAGTCTGTAAGGGTTCCGACAGTTAGTAAGGTTTGGGAACCACTGCCCTAGACCAATGGGTACGGCACCCCAAACTGCAACT
The DNA here is from genome assembly GCA_023014485.1 of Bathynomus jamesi. Taxonomy (NCBI): domain Eukaryota; kingdom Metazoa; phylum Arthropoda; class Malacostraca; order Isopoda; family Cirolanidae; genus Bathynomus; species Bathynomus jamesi. Next base: position 156,565 of record JAJOZX010005369.1, on the reverse strand, counting down.
CCACTAAGGCATTCGAACCGTACCAGACGCCCCCCTACCTGGCATGAAGACTACCATATGAATCAAGAAGAGTAACCAATCAAGTATGCTTTAAATTAAGGGCACTGACAAAATAAGGTTTAGTCTTTATCCGTAAACATACAAATTTTTTTTTTTTTTTGCCATATTATCTTAATAATCTTCTTTATAAAATTGCTGGCTCAAAGACTTGGGGGAGAGATAGAGTACAGTACACTTTACACTTTACTTACTAAGAACTTTATATTGTGTTCCCAATACAGCTGTAACCTCATTACTGTACTATTACTTTTGTCAGGAATACCGTTGTACAACCCTTATTTTAATATATGATTCAATCTCTCGCTGAACTCTCTAATTGTATTGTAATATGTTTGATTGGATAATGTACTGTATAATTCCATAAGTATTTATATTTTAGTTTCTACAGTATCGTATTCATCATGATGTAATAGCAAAGCCTTATGTTCTCATATTACTCTTAAATAAACTAGTATCTATGTTTTCCTATTAAAGTACTATACTCTACTCACTTTATAAAACAATATAAGTCTTTGCACTACTGTACTGCAATTACCTCATATCACATCTAGTATCAAAGACTTGGGAGGAGATAGAGGACAATGATTATGTTTATGTTTATGTTTATGTTTTATTCAAGTGATTACTTATTATGCTTATTCCTTTTTCAGAAGACCGTTGTCATTGTTTGACTTTATATAAATAAATAAACGATCACAAAGAGTTGGTTCTCATTTAGTTGTCAAGTTATGCAGCAGGACCCCATATTGAGGCTTGAGGACATTAGCAGTCTGAAAAGATTGTTAAGAGTGACAGCATGGGTATATAGATTTACCAACAACATTAAGGGAGAAACAAGAAGGGAAGGAATTCTGAACAGTAATGAGATTCAGCAAGCCAGGAAATACTGGGTGGTATATATGCAGAAGGAAAAATTTGGTGAAGAGTGAGAAGTGTAAAGTGTCCATTAAAGAAACTTTTAGCTAATGCTCATTTGAGCAAAGAAGAATTCTGCACTGTTTTATGTGAAGTAGAAGCAATGGTGAACAGTAGGCCTATCACTTTTGTTTACAACAGTATGCAGGATGCAGAGCCATTGACACCAAATCATTTTCTTTGTGGTAAACGATTAACATCAAGCCCCAGTGTGCCAGAAGACTTGCAGCCTATCCAGAGCACTCAAGGAGAGTTAACCAGACGGTTCAGGTACCTTGAAGAGCTACAAGATCAGTTATGGAAGAGGTGGCAGATGGAATACTTGCCAGAACTCAATTATTACCCATCAGGCAAGGTAAAGGGCTCCAATGCAAATTGTATCAAGGTGGGAGAAGTGGTAATGATTGGGGATGAAAGACCAAGGCAATGCTGGAAGCTTGGCATAATTGAAGAGTTGTTTGTTGGCAGAGACAATTTAGTTAGGTCTGCACTGGTAAAGACTTCAGGAGGAAAGTCAAAGAGACCTATACAAAAACTCTATGCTTTAGAAATCAGCAAAAACACAGATAGTCAAGATGAAACATTTGAGTTACAGCCTCATGGAGAAGGCTTGGCTAACCTTGCAGAAGGTAACGACAACAATGCCTCTTCGGTGGGGAGTGTTAGAAAATCTAGAAGAGGAAGAACCATTGTTGTCCCAAGGCGATATGATGACTAAGCTGATTGATGCAGCATTGCTTGTATATATTAAGTTAAGGTGTATATATATCCATCTCATAATTGTAAGGTTAGTGAAAAATTCACTTAATTTAGAGCTAGCATTTTTTGGCTCTTGTGGCATCAGTGTTTGGGACTCTGGTGGCATCATTTTGGGGCGCTGCGCGTCCTTTCTACTCGTTTGTGGAACGTCGTACTTACAGGGGGTGGTCTTGTAGAGAGCTCTCTTGCAATTCAGTTTGTGTTGTTAGATACAAGATTGTTGCATCGTGCAATAGTCCAGGTTGCGTTGTTGTTGCAAGGTTGAGAAAGAAGACCATAAATAGTACCCCTTTTGTTTTATATTAAATTCATGTAACTAAGGTCTAAGGTAGGCCCGCATCGAGTCAGCAACCCTGAGGTAGGACCTAATAGGATCTCAATTCCGTAAGTTTTAATTTTAGCCTAACTTGGGCTGTAGGTTGAATTGGCCCTTTAGAACTTGGCCGTTCACGGCTCAGCTGGGATTTTGAACCCAATAAATAAATAAAATAACAGTCCACGAGGGCAGAGAAGGCCCTTGCATCGGAGGAAGATGCATTCCCCCATTGGCCACAGAGGGACGCGCCCTATAGCTCCGGACAAAGCGAAGGGCGTGATAGTGTAATGCTCCTCGATCACTTTGCCAGGATGAAATCTCCCTGTCACTTCATCATATTTCAACACCTTTGTGTTCCTATCCTGCTTGCCATCAAAGAATATCCCAGAGATCTCCTCCTCTGACCTCTGCGTGAGAGCTTCAACTGATGAGGCCATTACTTCCTCCTTGGCCCTCCAGACTTTCATGCCATCTATGGCCAAGTAAGCCTTGTCTTTGGAAAGATGATCGGCCTTACCGAAAAAAATGGCGCCCACTCACTTCTACTTCACAATTATAACTGGCGTAATTGCTCAGAGCCATCTATTGAGAGAAGAATGTTGAACTTCGCCTTCTGCGTCCAAATGGTTAGAAAGATTCAAATGGAGTAGATTGTTTTCTTATGTATGTATGTATTAAACCTGTGTAAGAGTTAAGCAAAGTTAATGTGTCTAAATGGCAACAAATTACGACAAAGTGTTAAAAATATGAGGTTGTGTTCAATTGAATATTCGGTATTTCGACATAGAACAGAAAACCGCAATTTTGAACATAACGCGATTTTTGGGAAAAGTTGCAGAAAAGAAACCCCTCTTAGAATTAAATTTTACATAAAAATACATATTAGCCAGAGTGAAATTCGGACTCGGAAAAGTATGATATGCCCGAAGTCCCATGTCTCATATCCTGCAACGAAGTGATGAGTAGAGGCTCAAGCCTGGGCTACCTTAGCTCGACTCGATAAAGGTGGGGTAGCCAGACTGCCGCTTCGTCGTGACACAAGATACAGAAAAGACAACCACCCAGCTCTCAGCGGCAGTGGGGTTCAAACCCACGACCTAACGGAGTCTCAGCATTTCCGGGTGGCGCCCTTAACCGATGGAGCCACGAGACGCTCTTATCTGGTTAGTGATTATTTGGATTAATTCGTTTTTGGAATTAACAAAAATTACTTAAGCCCTATTTTATCTTCATTTAATAAACTTATTGTGAAAAGAAAAACGATACATCAAACTTATTGGTTAAGATCTCAGCTCTAAATGACGAAGTGAGAACACGTTGTACTTCACGTGATCAATATTACAAGGAAAGAAAGCGGTTTGAATCCGGGAAGGGTACAAAAAATCACAAATTTGTTTCTGTATCCATAAAATTAATAAAATGACTTTGGGTACTTTCCTGTTATCCCGGACCCCAGACTTTTTACAAGTTGCCAGACTTCAATTTTGACAGAATATTTTCGTTAAAACTAATGAAAATATCACGACTTAACCTAACCAATTATCAAGGGTGTACAGTTTACCTAACCGGGCATTCAATTAACCTAATTAGTTGGTAGGGTTAGGTTAAGTCGTGATATTTTCGTTAGTTTTAACGAAAATATTCTGTGTCAAAAATGAAGTCTGGCAAGTGGAAAAAAGTCTGGGGTCCAGGATGACAGGAAAGTACCTGACTTTGTAAGATTTTTTTTTGTATTGAAGTTAAAAAGTTAAATAAAAATCAAACTTCTGGAAATTCGGTTTAACCTCATGTGGTAAATTTCAACAGGACTCATTCCAAAGTAAACTAAAGGTTTGTAGTAATAGGTTTGTGTTATAGTCTGAACCAACTTTATCTTAGTAACATTATTCAGTTCAATTTTAATAAAACTAATTTTGTAAATTTTGAACACAGTTCCTCTAAAACCCATTCCTTATTTTTCAAATTACAGAAAAATTTCTTAATTGACTAAAAAAAAATATATATATATATTATATATATATACTGACTGCATGTACTCAAGCCTTAAATCAGGGAACATTTTATCCAACTCAGGAATTTTCCTTTCAGTAATTAACATGTTCGCACAGTAAACAATGATGGGATTTGGTAAATTGAGAGGTAACGGCATTTAATATGTTCGAAACTTGAAAAACTCAAAATACCGTTGACTATGTAGTATTTTAAATTTGGATCATTTTATTCACTCGCCTAACTTAATTTAAAGATGATTTTAAACATCAGTTCCATAGTTATAACTTTGTTATAACATTATATTAACTTTTAATATAAATTTAACCTAGCTAAGCCAAATAATTAAAATTACACAAGAGTTCCGAAGCGTTATACTTTATTGAGAAAGTAATGATTTCAGTTTATATGAAAATTTTAATTTTCCGTATAAAAATGTCAAGTTAATAAAAAGTTGGAATCAAGAACCACTTTTCTACTGTCTTATCGAGTTGGCAGGGCTGCGAGTCCACTGCAATAATTGCTGACTTAAAATTGGTTCGGTATTATTATAGTATTACACCCGTCTAACGTCCAGCAATTATTATATATTCATTAGGTAGATTTTTGAATTCTAAGACACCTTTCTTCTATAGCGTTTCCGTCGCAAATGCTTCGTTTTCGAGATATAAACGTTTTTTTGGTGTGTATCTAGTGTGTGTTCGTACGTTCGTTTGTGTGTTCGTACGTTCGTTTGTGTGTTCGTTTGTGTTGCCGTCACATGTCTGCCCAATCACTGCGCTCCATCCATTTCGAATTTGAATTAATTTGCTACCGGAATGGCTTCGTGTGACATGTGTTCGTTCGATTATTACCGCTGTATTGTCGCTTTCTATGAAAATTTAGAAAAAAGTGTTGAGTTTCTGCGTGCTCACGGTGTTCTACCGACAGTAGTGAAGTGTCCACATTGTAAAACGGAGTGTACGTATCGTCAAGACCAGAAACTGTGGCGTTGTAGAAAAAGTTACGTTGTGCCTAAAACGAAGAAAAGACGGTACTGTGATTATTCTGTCTCAGATTTTAAAGGTTCTTTTCTAGACAATACTAATATTCCTCCGTGGAAAATTGTTCTTTTTGTGAATCATTTCCTCAGCCATTTATGGGACCACAGAACTGTGGTGGAGTGACTGATAGGTTAGGATAGGATAGGTTCGGTTAGGTCAATTTTGAAGGTGAAATTTGTTTTTCCTATGGTTTTTGATGTTTTGAACGAATGACCTTCAAAACCGTCGGAAATGACTCGTTTTCGATTGCCAGCTGGGGGGAGGGGGGTTATCTAAAAAACGAGTCATTTCCGACGGCTTTGAAGGTCAGATTCGTTCAAAACACATCAAAAACCATAGGAAAAACATAAATTTCACCTCCAAAGGGAGACGGGTGTAATACTATAAATTTACCATTGGTTCATGCTCGCATCAATCTTCCGTATTAATATCACACCTTAACCATATCCGTGTCATTAATGAAATTAGCATCATCATCGTCATCATTATGAATAGGTTTATCATATTTATAGTCTTTACAAGTATTTTAATTCCTTTTATTTTCCAGAGTTGGTAAAAGCGTAATGAATTGCGATTCATCAGCGCTGGAACTCGTGTAAACTTATTGCTACGAATTGCAGTGACACCATTGTGAAACCATTTTATGTTAAAAACTAAAATATTTAAGGCATTTACATTGAAAAAAAATTTTTTTTTCTTTGCACAAGATATTCCCTTTTATTTACGATCTCTCAGAAAAAATACCTTTTTAGATTTACGGCAAATGTTAAGCTGCTTTAGTTCAACGATTCAAATATCAAGACTACTTATCACAATAAGTACAAGTATTACAGAGTACAATAAGCGTTTTTTCTTGAACAACAAAGCTAGAGCTTAATTAATCGCCTTTCTCGTATTTTAAACGAAACTTGAACCATTCTCTCGAAGTGGAAAATCAATGACTTTTTTCAGTATACCCCAACCCAAACATAGGTTAGGTTAAATTGTTTCTACAATACAGCTTCCCCGCAAATTTTTACTTCGTTGTTTTAATGAAGTGTTATCAAACCCCTTTAAACAGTTTCCTTACCTGTATTGATAAATGTGTACACACAACCGCTTCTTACATAACTAACTCGGAGAATATAAATTCTTAACTTTGCTTAAATGGCTCCATATATTTCATTTATTGAAGTTATGAACCTTATGTTGTTTCGTGTGTTGGTCTCTCTTCACACGGAGGTCAAGCTGGTGGCCCCGCCTCTATGCCTCTATTCAGTACTATATTATTTGATCAAACCAAGGCTACTGCACGTGGCTTGCCTTGTTTGTTTTTCAAATCTATCAGAAAACGTGGATTCATAAGGTTCATTTTTCCTTCCTTCGAGAGGTCAGGTAGAGTGTGGTCACACACCGTGTGAAAAAGAAAAGTCGGGTCGAATCGCGGACAGATAAGTACTATAAACACTCTTCTTTTACAGATCTTTTGTCGGTAGCTTAATTCTATATTCATTTAGTATAAATTTGTGTTACAAGAACCTGTTTCTGCGTTTCAAGAACGCGGTAGATCTACGTTGTAATTTACTAATTTCCAAACGCTTTTTTTTTTTTTTTTTTAACTAATTAAAAGCATGGCACCCCCGTCAAATACTTGCAGTCGCTGTGAAGGGAAATTTGCCGTTTACGCGTTTACAATGGCTAATAATAATGAACAGTTAGTTTGCAGGTGGTGCTCAAGCATGGAAGTCCTGAGGAACGAGTTAGAGCGTGAGAGGGAGGCCAGGGTGAGGCTTGAAGAAAGCGTGATGCTCCTGACGGCAAAATTAGAATCCCTTGAGATTCCAATTAAGACCCCTCCTGCCTCAGTTTCTATTAATAATATAAATAGTACTAATAGCCGTCTCTCTTCCCCTAGTTCCCAACCATTCGTTCGAGTGCGTAATGGAACCCCCATTGAGAAAACCTAAGACATGTCTACCAGTAATAACAAACAATAAGTTTTCTGTTTTAGGTTTCGATGATGCTGATGAACAGGAAATACGACTCGTTGGCGATTCCATTGTTCGAGGGCAGCTCGAGGAATTCTGTGGGAGAAACCCTTGTCGTAGGCGCCGTTACTGCTACCCTGCTGCAAGGGTGGAGGATATAACTAATAGTGTTGACCAATTTACAGACGGTACCTCCGACAACACAACGTATGTTATTCATGTCGGTACTTACTAGAGCGATTAAAGGAAAAACTAATAAGATTGTTTTAACAGGTATACTTCCTCGAATTATCCAACGTAACGATTTCTACAGCAAGGCGACCTATATTAACAATAACCTAAAGTCTCTTTGCCAACAGGAAGGAGTGCATTTTGCAAATTTTTGGAACAGTTTCTACGGCAGGAGGGACTTGTTCCTCGGAAATGGACCATCTAAATGACGTTGGAGCTGCGCGTTTAGGAAGACTATTTCATAATACTGTCTCTTCTTTACAGGCTGCCGTAACTCGAACGGTCCCAGCGTAAATTCCACAAATTTCCCCTGCGCTCGCAAAGGTGTCACAATTACAAACAATTTGAAGGTTCCATCCTTAAATGCTCGTAGCCTACGAAATAAAAGAAACGAATTTTTTTCTTTAATTGCTTGTAAAGACTATAATATAATTGCGATAAATGAATCGTGGCTTAGCACTGAAACTCGTGACTTTGTAGGGGAGTATCAAATTAAAGGTTATAGACTTTTTGTTAAAAACAGAATAGGTAGGCGAGGAGGCGGTGTTATGTTGTATATCAAAGATAATATTGCGAACAGTGGCGTATCAAGGGAGGGGCGAGAGGGGCGACCGCCCCGAGCGGCACTTTCTGAGGGGCGGCAAATTACTGTCAAGCGGGCGCAGTATGCAAAATTTTGGGTTTTATGTTTTAAAATGCAACCCTCCAAAAAATTATATCTCATCATTGTCGCGCGTTATTTGTGTACAAAATATCCATGGTTTTGATGAAAAATCATCATTAAATGCTATATATGCCACCTCAATGCCACTATTTCCACAAATAGTTGCGTTAAATTTTCACATCGGAAAGGTTGCCAGCCCTATTTTTCAGACTTTCCCTATATTATTTACGTTAGGCTTTGCGTTCTTTGAGCTTTGATGATGTTAATAATTAATGGTTGTTTTATTTTGCAGATACCCTACTGAATTAGCAAACATGAGCAAACGACAGAGACTGAGTAGTGGTGCATACAAGAATCTTCGCGAAAAAAAAGAGGAGGAAGGCAAGCGTGCTGCTAAGCGATTTCATCAGTTAATGGGATTCTCAGACACACCTTCAGTGCCTTCTGGGAAGTAAGGAGATCAACCGCAATGTGATATATCTTTAGAGATAGATGTTCAAGCGGCAACTTCAAGTGAACCCCCAAATAATCAGGATCAACCCTCATCTACATCACAAAGTCACCCATCCACCCATCACCCACAGTCTGTTTAACGATTCTGGCAACTGGCCCGTTCCAATGACGGACAATTTGAGAATCGAACTCATTAAACGTGGACCATCACATTTGAAAAACATGAATGGACCCTTTCCAGCTGATTCAAACAATAGGTCAATGTCAAAAGTTTGGTATTTCAAAACTTTGGAAAATGGCGAAAAAATTGAAAGGTCATGGCTAATCTTCTCACCTTTAAAATGTAGCTTGCATTGCTTTTGCTGTCGTCTCTTCAACAACATCTCCAGTGCATTTGGAAAAGAAGAAGGATTTTTTGCCTGGAGAAAACTGAATCCAAGAGTACCTGAACATGAAAACAGTCCATATCATACCCGATGCTTTGAACAATGGAAAGAGTTGTCTATGCGCCTTCAGTTGAATGCTACAATAGATAATGCACATCAGTTGCAAATAAAACATGCTACTGCTAAGTAGAAAGAAATACTGAGACGAATTTATGACTGCATCATGTTCTTGGCAAAACAAGATCTTGCATTCCGAGGGCACCGAGAGAACTTAAATGAAGAAGCTGGGCTAGCTGGCAATTCTGGAAACGTTTTGGAGTTAATAAAACTAATGGGCAAATATGACCCAGTAATTAGGGAACATCTTACAAAAATACGAATGACTGACAAGATATCCACTACTTATTTGTCACCTAACATTCAAAATGAGTTCATCACACTAATCGGCTGTAATGTTCGAAAATGTATAATTGATAATGTGTCTAGTGCAAAGTACTTTGCAAGAATTTTCGATAGTACACCAGATATATCGCATATTGATCAGATGTCTCAGGTAATTCGCTATGTGTCGATTAAAGATGGTAATGTAGAGGTGAAGGAATCCTTTGTTGATTTTATTAAATTAGAGGGGAAGATTGCTGAGGCAGTTACTGATCTCATTGTCACTAAGCTCCGTGGCAAGTTGCGAACGAAGTTTCTCGAAACTGAAACTTATAAAAACTTACCTCAGGTCAACTATAAGTCAATCTAGACTGAGCAATTTGGCGATTATTTCAATTGAACGCGAAGTTGCAGAGACAATGTACATAGAAAAAATTATTCATGAATTTTCTGTTATGAAAGTCCAAAAATTTAACTAGGCATTATACATTATATAGTTATTGTTAAAATTATGTAGTGTATTATGTAGTATTGTTAAAATTGAAGTTGCTTTATTTAAGTTTTTCTTCCAATAAAAGTTTTGTTTAGAAGTATATTTTTGTAAAGGAATTGTTTTTAAAATTGAAAATTGTTGCAGGTTGTGTGTGTGTGTGTGGTGGTGGTGGTGGTGGGGGGGGTTGCCATTTTCGCCCCGAGCCGCAAAACGTATTGGTACGCCTCTGATTGCGAACGTTATAGAAGCACACAATTCCAGAACCGATAGATTCAGCTATAGCAGAACTTAAATTGAACGATTTCAAACTTCTTCTTGCGGTTAAATATAGGCCCCCTAATCAAACAGCTGATACGGACGAAGCGTTATATCGTGAACTAAAGAGAATAATCGGTAGTGAGGAGGCTTTAGTTATGGGTGACTTTAATTACGCCAACGTGAATTACGATACAATGCAGGGAGACGCAGAAGGTAATCGTTTAGTTAATTTTCTCGAGGATAGCTTTCTTATTCAAAAGGTTGGGGAACCTACGAGGTTGGACAGTATTTTAGATTTAGTAATAACTACAGATGATAGGCTAATTATTGATCTTCAAGTAATACAACCTTTAAGCAATAGCGATCACAATATGGTAGAGTTTGTCCTCTCAGTAAGTCACTCGAAATCAGCTAACTCGACTAAAATTCCTAACTTCCAGCACGCAGACTTTAGTAAATTTCGAAATAAATTGTCACACGTCAATTGGGAAAACGTAATGGGGAACTCCAACTCAAAATTAATGTGGGAATCGTTCGAAACAATATTTAGGACTATAAATGAGGAATGTGTACCGTACAAAATTAAGCGTGCGAAAGTAAACAAGCCCTTGTGGTTTACTTCTAGAGTAGGAGACATTATAAAGAGTAGATACAGGGCTTATAGGTTACATAAGTGCGATAAAGACAATTTGTGGTTACGAAACAACTACATATTTCTAAGGCGTGAAGCGAAGTGTAATAAAAAAATCCAAGGGCGAATTAAATCTCCATAGCTCGTGACGGTAAAGAAAACCTCAAGCGATTCTTTCAATACGTCAACAACAGAAATCCAGTAAAAAGTGTCTTGGGGCTGTTGAAAAATGTTAACGGAGATCTAGTTTCTGAAAACAAGGAAATGGATACCTTGCTAAACGAATTTTTTACGTCAGTTTTTACTATAGAAGATGTAACGAATATCCCTACGGTCATAGACATAATACCTTTTGATAATAGTAATATTTTGGATAATATTGTGGTTAGTGAAGGGAAGTAATGCGCTATATTGATAAAATGAAAACACGTAAATCACCGGGGCCGGATTCCATATATCCCATACAACTAAAAGAATTAAAAGATAGCATTGTTGTGCCGCTAACAAAGATTTTTATTGCGTCTATTTCTGAGGGGTGCGTACCAGATAATTTCAAGTTAGCAAACGTAACACCTATCCTTAAGAAAGGCGATAAAGGTGCGGCGGGAAATTATAGGCCAATCAGTTTAACGTCTGTTGTAGGTAAGCTACTGGAATCAATAATTAGCGATCGTATAGTCGAACACTTACAATTGCATAAACTAGTTAGAAATACGCAGCACGGTTTTAGGCGAAACAAATCTTGCTTTTCTAATCTTTTTAGATTTTTTTCAAAGCGTGGTTGACGTTTACGACAATCATCGGGCGGTTGATGTATTGTAGTGTATTTAGATTTTCAAAAAGCGTTTGACACCGTGCGCACAAAAGACTGAAAAAACTAAGACTCATGGAATCAGAGGTGTAGTAATAAATTGGCTAGAAGAGTGGTTGCGAGTTAGGAAACAGAGGGTGGTCATTGATGTAGCGAGTGGCGTTCCTCAGGGTTCTGTATTGGGCCCCTTGTTTTTTCTTATATATATTAACGATTTAGATGTCGGCCAAGTCAGTACAGTTTCAAAGTTTGCGGATGACACGAAGCTGGATGGTATGGCGATTAATGAAGAAGATAGAGGTAAAATCCAGGAAGATCTGAATAAAATCGTTGATTGGTCAGTCACATGGCAGAGATTTAACGTCGGTAAGTGCAAAATTTTGCATATAGGTTCGCGTAACGGTAATTTTGCGTATAGTACGTCAGGGAAAGATTTAACAAGCGTAGAGCAGGTAAAAGATTTAGGAGTTATAGTCACTGGTGATTTAAAAGTAGCGAAACAAAGTACAGTAGCGGTTAATAAGGCGAACAAAGTGTTAGGTTTTATAGCTCGAAATTTTGAGTACAAATCGAGCGATATTATAGTTCCTCTCTATAAATCATTAGTTAGACCCCATTTGGAGTACGCGGTCCAATTTTGGAATCCGCATATGCGCAAAAATATAGAGAAAATCGAGAGAGTTCAAAGACGAGCAACTAAGATGATTCCGTCGCTTAGGTTAAAGTCGTACGAGGATAGGCTTAAGGAGTTAAAATTGACTACACTCGAGACTAGGAGGCTAAGGTGTGATCTAATCCAGGTTTTCAAAATTATGAATGGGTTCGATAACGTAGAGATAGCTTTTTCGAAATATCTCATTATAATAGGACTAGAAATAACGGGTGTAAGTTAACAAGTAGAAGGTTCGAGACAGCAGTTGCGAAAATTTTTTTGACGCATCGAATAGTAAATAGCTGGAATAGTTTGCCGGTAGAAGTAACTAGTAGCACGTCTATAAACATGTTTAAAAATCGATTAGACGCATATGTTGATAGATTGGGCATAGTTTAAGGTAGATTAATTAAGGCTTTGTGGTGATAGATCCCACAGCTCAACACAAGTGTTGTGGGATATAGGGAGTTAGCATGTTCGGTTAGGGGATACTCTGTCCTTACACCCCCCATTTAAAGAGATTCCTCTGCCGAGCGTTGCCCCCCCGTGTACTGAGGTATTGAAAAACTCATGATCTTCACTTGCCCCACAACCACCTTGAAATGGGACCCAAAATGGGTGCACACACATTTCTACATTACTGTACAGTCTTTACAGTCACAACTACACTTTTCCTCTTAAGTATATATATTGTAATGTATATGGTGGTAAATTTTGACTTGGTCCGCAATCGATATGGACCGTGACTTATTTTTGGTTGGCAAGGTACTAGTATTGATGGATACCGTAATGAAATGGACTGGATTCTTTGGATCTGATATATTTGCATGTCGGTTATAAATAGATATATAGTGTAACATATTTGTGGATAGTAGTCTATTATGACTTGATCCTCTGGATCCAGAGATTCTATCTTGTATTTTAAATCGATAATTAATTAGTTTTAAATTGATAATTATTTAGTTCTGTAAAAATTGGTCGTTGCCAATGTACAGGCTGTTTTTACATAAATTTCTTATGTTCTTGTGGTTCGGAACCCACGTAAAGTTGTAGGTCCCCTCCGCCACCACGGAGGACATACACAATTACGAACACAGTTAGGTAGACCAGCCACGAGTGGATCCTAGGGTCTTTGTTGGTCTGAAACATTATAACGTCTGAAAACGAGGTATTTCAGTTTTTTCAATTGCATTATGTTCACTTTCTCCTCATCTCATAATGAGTGGCGTTTACAAAAGAATACAAAGGACACCAAACAGCAACAGACCGGCTGATCCCTATGAGGCTGTCTAAGGGGAAGATTAAAAGAAAGAAAATTTAAAGACAAGCGAATTTCAAAGCAAATCAGAGAAAAAGAGGTTGAAAGGAGGAAATAAATTTATAGATAAAGTGAAAATTTTTAAATACAGAGGAGGGAATTCAAATGAAAATTTTACAATATTTCTACACCCTAACAAATGCTTCCAACTGGGGGTTTAAGGCAAGATAAACATCTAATTCCTTTTTAAAGGATTAGATCGAATTACTTTGAACTACACTGGCTGGCAATCCATTCCACAAATTAACTATACGACCAAAGAAAAAAATGTTTCGCTTCATTAGAATTAAAATGTTTACCCACTATGAAACCATTATCGCGAGTTCTTCTATCTGCATTTCTGAAGGCGAAATATTTTTCGGTGTCCACATTATCAAAACCCTTTAATCATATTAAATACTGGATTAAACCTCCTCGAATACGCCTTTTCACGAGTGAGAATAAATTTAACGTTTCTAAAAGGGCAGGGTATGATTTGTTTTTAAGTCTAGAAATCATTTTGGTAGTCCGTCGCTGCACTCTCTCCATTCTATCTATGTGGTCGTAAATATGGGGACCACCAGAACTGAACGCAATATTCCAGGGAAGGGCGTACTGGGGAATTATATAATGTTAGCATTGTTTTCTCCGACTTCAATTTAAATGATCTACCAATAAATCCTAAGATTCTACTTGCTTTTCTAACTTTTACCATGCACTTTCAGTATGTAAACATCTTTTAGAGAAAAGTGAACGGGTTAAAGCTCGCACTCGGGACAGATTACGAGCTTAAACTTCAAAGTTGTGCTAAAACTTCTAAAGTGGATTATTCACTTTCTGGGTTTGAAAAAGAAATTATTAAAATCAATGTACTGTAATCACCATACCATTGGAACAAGTTTTCTTTTAAATTTCGAGTTTGCTCATGTCTTAGCAACTCTCCTTATTAACGACATGATTGAGACGCTTATACAAAGTTTAAAGTTATTAACAAGATTTTCAGAGAACAAAAACTTCTCCAGTAAAATGCTTTGGATTATTATAGTCGTGATGTTAGGCCCTTCCCTTTTGTGTTTAACAAACTGCTAGCTTCGTTTCCGCTGAACAAAAAAAAACCCCAACCTTTTCCTCATTTTAGGAACCTAGTTTTGCTTTCGCCCGAATTGTTCATTCTGACGAAGGTCAAACTTGTTGCCCCCACCCTAGACCTACAACTTAACGTGGAATCCAAACCACGACCCAACAGGCAAGTCAGAAATTAGTCCTCGCCCGGACTCGAACTCACGAGTCAACAGTCAACAGCCTAGCATCTTAACCACTGGGATACCCAAGTAACTACCAACTAATTTTTTATTTTGTATGGAAGGAAAAACTGAGTGAGATGAGCGCCGCCTGCCCTCACCGGTAATCGAACCCGGGGCAGATGGATTCGTAGTCAGTGATGCTAACCACTACACCACCGAAGAGAAAAACGATTATTTTAGAATAATTATTTCTGGTAATTAAAGATTAATTTACAAAACATTAATAAAACGATTTATTGTCTTAAGCGGAATTCTCATTTTTTTGTCTAAGATGACTTTTTGTCGCCGGAGACGGCATGGTGCTAAGAAGCGCCTTACGAGATAGTCTCATGTGCCCCGAGGCGGGATCCCTTCCGAAGTACTTTACTTTGATTTCGTTTCCTTCTTCCAGGTTTAAGGCGCTCGGGTGAAGAATCTGCAAATTAAAATTAATTATACATTTCGCAATCTCAACAAAATATAAAAATAGTCGCGTAGATCTCGGGGACTTGATAAAAATGTTCATTTTAACGTCACATTTTTGTGTAAAATGGAGCATTAGGCTCACGCAACTGAATATGGGCCAAAGAACAAATGGGAATACAGAAGAGAACCCCTTAACAAGTGAGTACTGTTGTATAAGCATAGTCTAATGGATTTATTCTTCTACCACCAACTCTAGAATAAAGTCACAAGCGAATCACCACCGATTCGTCAAGGTACTTCGGTTTTGGATCTTTTTCTCGTTCAGATATATGTTCATTGTTCAGTGCTATGAGCCACTCTTAAAGCCATTACCTTTTTAACATCTAACTGTGAATTATGAAGTAGGACCGGAGTCATTCCATCATACAATGAAATCATCACTCCTTGAGGTCGGATTTCGACAATTTTTGCGTTATAAATAGCACCAAATTCGAATTCAGGTTCGCTTTGTAAACACTCTTCAATTAAAAACAACGCTTCGTCCATCGATTCTTTGTTGGCGGCGAACAATGAAAACGTATTATAATCTTCCCACGTAATCTAAGAAAGGATTAGAGAGTTGATAAAATTTTAACAGCAAATAAAAGTAAAATATTGGTTGCGAGGTTAAATTTCAGACTTATGGACCATTAAGGACATAGTGGCAATTATTTTATCTTAGTAATAACTAATAATAACTCGAGTAAAAAGATTACACATCACAAATAAGAGAACACGAGGCGTCTTAAAGTTGACCCTGACCTTTTCCAGAACAATTAAAATAAGGCTTACTTGTCAAAAGCTTAAACCTGACACTGAATGTGCACTAAGGTGGCTACAAGTCTGTTATGACCAGTGATGGGCATCGATACATGAAAATCGCTAAAGCGATACCGATACATCGATACATGAAGAACGTCTTAGGCGATACCGATACGCCGATACTTTCTAGATGTCTTAAGCGATACCGATACCGATACATGCATCGCCGGTACATTTTTATAATTATTCATTTAATATGTAGGTATTAGATATTATTGTTTATACTAGTAATTTGTACGCACTGTAAGTAAAATCAACGACATTTTAATGGGTTTTATAGATGTAAATAAAAACAATTGCTTTATTTAATGAAAGTATGTTTTAATTTTGTAGGATACATGAATGACTGAAAATATTACACTAACAATTAAAAGTAATTACTATTACCCTTCAAAAATACAAGCTGGCTAAACATCTGGTCAGACAGTCTATTCCTTTTTGGAGCGTGAATGTGACCAGCCAAACTAAACAACCGTTCTACAGGAGCAGAGGATGGTGATGGTAGTGGTGTGTTATACTTCAGGAAGACCCGTAGAATTCCTGGGTACTGCCTCAGAGATTGGAGAGAATGACTTCCGTCACCCAGATACTGTAAAACTTCCATCTCAGTGGAATCTTGGGTTGCAGAGACATTAGTGGAAGCAGACTCATAACAGAAGAAATCATCTGCACTTCCGTCAGATGCAGCATCACTTAGTTGTTGCTGGGGGGTCTGCTCGCTGAGGCTCTTAACAGCATTAACCAACATTTCTTGAACCCTCTTTTTGACAATGTTAGTATTAAATTTGCCTTTTATTGTCATCCACTTTAACTTGAACAGAGGATTTGAAGACGATGCCAGTATTGCTGCTTTACACTCATGCGACGCATCAAGGCACAGAAACTTTTCAAACCGCTTAGTGAACCCTACTGTGACTGCATTGAGAAGTGGCTGACAATGACGCAATGCCTCCGAATTCAAACGCTCTAGCTTCTTCTCTACAACTAACAATGTTTCTATATTATGGTTAATTAATCTCAATAACACAAGTACAAACGTGTTTAAATGTTGCGCCGTACTGTGTGACGTGACCAGTAGAGTAGTACTGTCATTAAATAAATATTTATTATTATTATTATTTATGTATATTCATAAATATAACTCAGTAGTGTCATATTATAACATCTATTTAAATATTTAAAAATTCTTATTAATGTATCGATGTATCGAAGAATCGATTTTTTTCGATACATTTAAGAAAATTGACCTTAGCGATACCGATAAATCGATAATTTTGTCAAGTAGCTAAAGCGATACCGATACAAAAGTATCGATCGATACGTATCGGCGATACATGTATCTAGATACTGCCCATCACTGGTTATGACCTATGAGACGTCTGGGGCTACTGCTGTTGTTTGGTGTCAATAATTAAGTTAATCACTCGAATTCTGTTTTGCTAAAAAGAATTTCATACTCGTACATACTCAATTCCCGTGAATGTCTGTTTAAGAATGAGCAGTTATTTGTACAACAACTTGGGCATAAATGCCTAACCACTAATTTTCGTGTGGACTTCATTAAATAAAAACTATAATAATAATAAATAATTATTTTCATTCTTTCATATTTCTGTCTAACATTAAACATTGGTTAACTGAACTAACAAACAAGAAAAAAAGTGCCTCATCCTCAATATAGAATAGGCTTAAGACTCGCCTGAACGCCGGATTCTGCTTGAATTTTCCTCAGCTTCATTCCTCCTGCGGCCATAATAGCTCCTCTTTTGTGGGAGGGAATCTCTTTCTTCATGATAACTGGAAGTTTGTCCTTATCCTTGTGAGGCTTTGAAATGGTCTCATTCATTTTGCTGATAATGGAATTCTTTGCAGTAAACCCCAGATCAATGGACTCCATAATGATTTTTGCTGGAATGCCTGGCAATTTGATGTCCGCTTGAAGCGCGGTTATGCCCTGTTTCGTTCCAGCTATTTTGAAGTCCATGTCACCCAAATAATCTTCTATTCCCTAAAAAGGAAAGCAAAATATTTAATACTAATAGCATGGTTTTGGGCAGTTTAACCACTTTCGTAATATCTACTTTCATATAGCGGAAGGGACCGACAACTTCACGTGGGATCTGAACCCGTACCCCACCAAAGACGACCCAGGGAAACGCCTTAACCGGTAAAGTCCGAGCCCCCTCCGCTTTTACGACGAGGCTACCCTGACCGGTGGAAAATACTGTACTTAATTTCTAACGAAAATATAATGTATAGATAGTATTAACTCGTTTGAATTTGTTGGTCCTTAATCAGAACACATTAAATTACATTACTATCCCTACGAAAATTGTTCAGGTATGGTGCTTCATAAATACAACACAAACCTACAGGTTATTGGCGAGTGAGGGCAGGTTCATTACAGTAACAGGACTAATATAATATCGTTACAAAGAATAAGATAGCGTAGTTGTACTAATTACGAGTTACTGCTAATCTAATTCAACGCGTTAATAATGAAATTCAAATTTATTGACACATTCATCGCTGAAGCTTTCCATTTCTCCTGGCTTGCCCCATTCTTACACCTTCAAGTTGCAATTAATACCTTTGTTAAGGATTCTCTCTCACTATACTCCACATCCGAATACCAACGTAAAAAGGGTTTACTACGGTAAACTGGACTTAACTACATTTCTTGCTTCTCCTATAAGTTATCTCAAAGAGAGATTCTACCAACATTATATACATACATACTAGGGGGGGGGGTAGAAATTTTGTATTCTTATTCTACACACTGCTCGGAGTCTCCTTTGGGCCCCTAAACAACATACTGTAATTACACCGCTATGCGCTCCCCCACCCTACCCGTTGCATATGCCCCCCCTTCTTTAAATTGAAATGAAATTGAAACATTCTTTGAATACAAAACCTGATAAATGACAAAGATTAAAGTAAATAATGATATAAGTAAAGTTAAAGTTAGTTTTTTATATATATATAGTTATAATGTTTCAGACCAACAAAGACCCTAGGATCCACTCATGGCTGGTCTACCTAACTGTGTTCGTAATTGTGTATTGTGTATGTCCTCCGTGGTGGCGGAGGGGACCTACAATTTTAAGTGGGTTCCGAACCACAAGAACATTAAGAAATTTATGTAAAAGCTGCCTGTACATTGGCAACGACCAATTTTTACAAAACTAAATAATTATAAATTTAAAAGTAATTAATTATCGATTTAAAACTAAAGATAGAATCTCTGGATCCAGAGGATCAAGTCATAATAGACTACTATCCACAAATATGTTACACTCTATATATATTTATAACCGACATGCAAATATATCAGATCCAAAGAATCCAGTCAATGTCACTACGGTATCCATCAATACTAGTACCTTGCCAACCAAAAATAAGTCACGGTCCATATCGATTGCGGACCAAGTCAAAATTTACCACCATATACATTACGATATATATACTTAGGAGGAAAAGTGTAGGTGTGGCTGTAAAGACTGTACAGTAATGTAGAAATGTGTGTGCACCCATTTTGGGTCTCCCATTTCAAGGTGTTTGTGGGGTAAGTGAAGATCATGAGTTTTTCAATACCTCACACTACTATAGGGGGGGCACAGCTCGGCAGAGGAATCTCTTTAAATGGGGTATGTAAGGACAGAGAGTATCCCCTAACCGAAGATGCTGCCTCCCTATATCCCACAACACTTGTGTTGAGCTGTGGGATCTATCACCACAAAGCCTTAATTTTACAACCTTAAACTGTACCCAATCTATCAACATATGCGTCTAATCGATTTTTAAACATGTTTATAGACGTGCTACTAATTACTTCTACCGGCAAACTATTCCAGCTATTTACTATTCTATGCGTCAAAAAATTTTTGGCAACTGCTGTCTCGAACCTTCTACTTGATAACTTACACCCGTTATTTCTAGTCCTATTATATTGAGATATTTCGAAAAAGCTATCTCTATCTACGTTATCGAACCCATTCATAATTTTGAAAACCTGGATTAGATCACCCCTTAGTCTCCTAGTCTCGAGTGTAGTCAATTTTAACTCCTTAAGCCTATCCTCGTACGACTTTGACCTAAGCGACGGAATCATCTTAGTTGCTCGTCTTTGAACTCTTTCGATTTTGTCTATATCTTTTCACATATGCGGATTCCAAAATTGGATCGCGTACTCCAAATGGGGTCTAACTAATGATTTATAAAGAGGAACTATAATATCGCGCGATTTGTACTCAAAATTTCGAGCTATAAAACATAACACTTTGTTCGCCTCATTGACCGCTGTTGTACTTTGTTTCGCTACTTTTAAATCTTTCCCTGATATACTATATGCAAAATAACCTTTACGCGAACCTATATGCAAAATTTTGCACTTATCAACGTTAAATCTCATTTGCCTTGTGACTGACCAATCACCGATTTTATTTAGATCTTCCTGGATTTTACCTCTATCTTCGTCATTAATCGCCCTACCACCCAGCTTCGTGTCATCCGCAAACTTTGAAACTGCACTGACTAGGCCGACATCTAAATCGTTAATATATATAAGAAAAAGCAAGGGGCCCAATACAGAACCCTGAGGAACGCCACCCGCTACATTAGCCCAACACGACTCCGCTCCATCAACGACCACCCTCTGTTTCCTACCTCGCAACCACTCTTCTAGCTAATTTATTACTACACCCCTGATTCCATGAACCTTAGTTTTTTCAATGAGTCTTTTGTGAGGCACGATGTCAAACGCTTTTTGAAAATCTAAATACACTACATCAACCGCCCAATGACTGTCGTAAACGTCAACCATGCTTTGAAAAAATTCTAAAAGATTAGTTACGCCTAAAACCGTGCTGCGTATTTCTAACTAGTTTATGCAATTCTAAGTGTTCGACTATACGACCCCTAATTATTGATTCCAGTAGCTTACCTACAACAGACGTTAAACTGATTGGCCTATAATTTCCCGCCGCACCTTTATCACCTTTCTTAAAGATAGGTGCTACGTTTGCTAACTTGAAATTATCTGGTACGCACCCCTCAGAAATAGACGCATTAAAAATCTTTGTTAGCGGCACAACAATGCTATCTTTTAACCCCTTCACTAACCACAATATTATCCAAAATATGACCATTATCAAAGGGTATTATGTCTATGACCGTAGGGATATTCTTTACATCTTCTATAGTAAAAACTGACATAAAAAATTCGTTTAGCAAGGTAGCCATTTCCTTGTTTTCAGAAACTAGATCTCCGTTAACACTTTTCAACGGCCCCAAGACATTTTTTACTGGATTTCTATTGTTGTCATATTGAAAGAATCGCTTGGGGTTTTCTTTACCGTCACGAGCTATGGAGATTTCAAATTCGCGCTTGGATTTTTTTATTACACTTTCGTTTCACGCCTTAGAGATAATGTAGTTGTTTCGTAACCACAAATTGTCTTTATCGCACTTATGTAACCTATAAGCCCTGTCTCTACTCTTTATAATGTCTCCTACTCTAGAAGTAAACACAAGGGCTTGTTGTTTACAGTGGTGGGCACCGTTAACCAAAAAGTTAACTTCGATAACGATAATCCGTTAACCCCAATTTTTAACTCCGATAACGATAATCCGATAATTTTACTACAAATTTAACGGAAGTTAACGATAATCCGTTAACGATAACTATTTCTTTACTAACATTTTAAAAAATCAAGGAAAAAAGCTTTAAAACCCATAGAAAATGTTTATTTATGCAAAATCCAATAACTAGGTATTTAACTATATTTTTATCGTTTTGCAATTTTTTATTTTTTATTTTTATTTTTAATAAAAAATGTACTGATTACATGTTTTGAAACCCTTGTAACCACTAACCATTAACTAAATTTTAATTTACCAGAGAATTATTATGGCGGGAACTGAAAGGTAAAATTAAATTTTAGGCACATTTATTAAAGACTGACACAATGTGCTGGTTGCCCTTCAGAAAGACCAACTTCTCAAAGTTAGGCCCAACTGCCAGTCTTGACCTCTTGGGCCTCAGGATGTCCTTGCCGAGAGAGAAGAGCCGTTCCACTGCGGCAGAGGACGGAATTGGCAGACTGAAGTTATGGCGGTTTGAATTCATTCGCGGAGCGGTGATCTTCCGTGAATGACTCCTCGCAGTTAACGTGTTAACGGACTTTAACAGACTAAATATCGAGTTATCGGAAGTTAACTGGTCCGATAACGATAAATGGAAATTAACTTCCGTTAATAGTCCGTTAAAAAAAGTTAACTTCGTTAATTAACTGTTATCGGATTAACGCTTTAGTGCCCAACACTGGTTGTTTACTTTCGCACGCTTAATTTTGTACGGTACACATCCCTCATTTATAGTCTTAAAT
The DNA here is from genome assembly GCA_023014485.1 of Bathynomus jamesi. Lineage (NCBI taxonomy): Eukaryota > Metazoa > Arthropoda > Malacostraca > Isopoda > Cirolanidae > Bathynomus > Bathynomus jamesi. The sequence continues at coordinate 134,303 of JAJOZX010005369.1, read as the reverse complement.
ACTGTTTCGAACGATTCCCACATTAGTTTTGCGTTGGAGTTCCTCATTACGTTTTCCCAATTGACGTGACAATTTATTTTGAAATTTACTAAAATCTGCGTGCTGGAAGTTAGGAATTTTAGTCGAGTTAGCTGGTTTCGAGTGACTTACTGAGAGGACAAACTCTACCATATTGTGATCGCTATTGCTTAACGGTTCTATTACTTGAAGATCAGTAATTAGCCTATCATCCGTAGTTATTACTAAATCTAAAATACTGTCCAACCTCGTAGGTTCCCCAACCTTTTGAATAAGAAAGCTATCCTCGAGAAAATTAACTAAACGATTACCTTCTCCGTCTCCCTGCATTGTATCGTAATTCACGTTGGCGCAATTAAAGTCACCCATAACTAAAGCCTGCTCACTACCGATTATTCTCTTTAGTTCACGATATAACGCTTCGTCCGTATCAGCTGTTTGATTAGGGGGCCTATATATAACCGCAACAAGAAGTTTGAAATCGTTCAATTTAAGTTCTGCTATAGTCGAATCTATCGGTTCCGGAATTGTGTGCTTTACTTCTATAACGTTCGCAATATTATCTTTGATATACAACATAACACCGCCTCCTCGCCTACCTATTCTGTTTTTAACAAAAAGTCTGTAACCTTTAATTTGATACTCCCCTACAAAGTCACGAGTTTCAGTGCTAAGCCACGATTCATTTATCGCAATTATATCATAGTCTTTACAAGCAATTAAAGAAAAAAATTCGTTTCTTTTATTTCGTAGGCTACGAGCATTTAAGGATAAAACCATCAAATTGTTTGTAATTGCGACACCTTCGCGAGCGCAGGGGAAATTTGTGAAATTTATGCTGAGACCGTTCGAGTTACGGCAGCCTGAAAAGAAGAGACAGTATTATGAAATAGTCTTCCTAAACTCGCAGCTCCAACGTCATTGAGATGAAGTCCATCTCCGAGGAACAAATCCCTCCTGCCGTAGAAACTGTTCCAAAAATTCGCAAAATGCACTCCTTCCTGTTGGCAAAGAGACTTTAGGTTATTGTTAATATAGGTCGACTTGCTGTAGAAATCGTTACGTTGGATAATTCGAGGAAGTATACCTGTTAAAACAATCTTCTTAGTTTTTTCCTTTAATCGCTCTAATAAGTAGTGATGGGACGATACCAAAATTTTTAACGATTCCGATTCCGATTCCGATACCACTAAAAAGTCTCGATTCCGATACGATTCTCGATTCCGATTCTCAATATTTTTAAATATAATTCTATACTTGTTTTTCTGGAAATTGTCATATTTTACTCTGGTAAGATTAACTATTTACATTATGAGTATGGTAATATAAATTATAAATTATAACACTGGGGAACAAATTTCAACTTTTTGTCTATTGAATTAGATTTGACAGTTAGTTCTATGTAATTTGGGTGCGCTGAGCACGAATTTTTACTCGGTTTTGCCCTATCAGGTCCTGATTTTGCTCAACACCCCTCCTCTTTCGTCGTATTCATAAAAAGGTTTTTTTCTCAATACTCGCTGTCTTTTTGCAGTTACACATTATGCAACTAGGTTTTTATCTAGGTATTTGTACCTATTGTTATGGTATTGTTGTATTATGTATATTTTTATATGTAACACCCTAAAAATATTTTTAATTTTGTCATTTTTAACCCATTTTAATATTAGTAAATTAAGCTAAAAATATCATAGAATTCTAAAATTTTCTCGAGCGTTCCTGTTCTGTAGAGTATTCTAGAGGGACAACTAAAATATATAAAAGCGACTCGTTTCCAGAGTTAATCAGTCAGTCAGTCAGTTGAGTTAGTTAATTAAGTTTGGGCATTAACATAATTTTGAATTGGCATATGATTTAGTGAGTAATTTTGTCATCGTGATTTAATATAGTTGATTTAATTAGACGTAATTTATATTGTACCTACTCATCCGTGTTTCTAGTTTAATTTCATAGATTGTAAGTACCTATTTCATAATAAGTACCTATTTAAACTAATTTTTTGTGTTTAATTTCAGATTTTCTTAAATTTATATGAATTAAGGGCTTTAAATACCTTTACAAATTGGCAGAACAATCAAGCAATATGTCATCAAGCACTAGAAAGTTCAAATGCAAAAACAACCCTGATTCCTTCTGTTATATATGTAGAAATTTTACACTTCCACATCAACGAGCAAATATAACTGACTTCGTAAAAAGAGCCTACTTAGCTTATTTTGGCATAAAACTGGGGGACCAAGATAAATCGTGGGCTCCACATAAAGCCTGCACTATATGCATTGAAAGACTGCGACATTGGACGAAGGGTTCGGATTCAAAAATACCTTTTGGAGTTCCGATGGTAAGTTTATGATTTCATAAAACTACGTAATTTAATCACTAGTATACTGTAACTTACCTAAATGTAGTTGTAACTTAGGTACATAAACAAAAATTTACAGAAAATGTTTATAAGAATCTCAAATATTGCATAAGGTTGAAACACATAGAAATGTTAAATGTTTGGGTGATAACTAGGGCGGTCAAAAGTCAATAAAGTCAAATTGTTTCCTATGGGGCACTTTTCGCTGAAACGACTGAAAATGCAATAAAAACACCTGTAGGGGGTATATTACCAAAGTTAATAGGTCAACCAAAAGTCAACTTTTACCTGTTAGGTCAAAAAATAGCAATGAGGTAAATAAAGTCAATTTTTTGGAATAAATAATTAAAATAACTAAAAATTGGCATCTTTTTGGTTAACTGGCAACTTCGCTGCTCGTATTTGTCTTATTCAGTTATGTCCGTTCTGGTTTTGGATGTGGTTGTGCTGCTTTTTATTATGCAGACAATTTTCCAAATGTGAAGACAATTGTGGAAAATTTTGAAGATGAAGGAATCATTGTTCAGAAGGCTAAAGAGTGTGTTGCTAATGAAAAACTGCCAAAGCAACTAATGTCAATCAAAATGAATTATAGTTTGATTGCTAGCTTAGTGACTAGGATGGAAGCATCTGATTGCACCATTAGAGAGGCATATGAAACCATTTCTTCTATCAACCTTGGCGAAGATATGTGTTCAGTCAAACAATACATTGAAACAAGACTCAAGACAAATGGTATTTGTGAAATAATTAACCTCAGTAGACCTGAAATCTCACCAACAGTTTATGGTCAGCTTTTGCAATGTCAACCAACAACTGCCGCTGTAGAGAGATCTTTCTCCATGCTTAATAAATTATTAAGTAAGGATCGCAATTTTTTGCCAGAAAATGTCGGCAAATACTTCATAATTTACCACAATCGGTCAACTGATGTAGAAGAGCAAGAATAAGTAATTAAAGTATCGTTTTTATTATTGAAAGTAAAGGCAACTTTATAAGTCAATTTTTTCAATTCGTAAGGTCAACTTTCTTAATTTTTTCGGTCAACTTTTGACTGCCCTAGTGATAACTTTTGATAAAATTCATAAAAACAAGTCTCTCGTCGCTTTTGTTAACGCTTTACAATTTTTTTTCCATATCAGGTGTGGCGAGAGCCTACTAACCACGAGACCGATTGCTACCTTTGCTTTGTCAAGACTTCGGGCTTCACTAAGAAAAATAAACATTGTATCGAGTACCCAAATTTCGACACCGCGATACGACCTGTGCTACATTCAAATGAGATCCCCATTCCAAAATTTAAGGGTCTGCCAACTCAAGAATTAGTTGAAGATGTTCCTGAAAATATTGTTATGCACTTTGAGGAGTCAGACACCGATTTTGACCCCAGCGTATTTGAAAGTCAAAACGATCCGCAAAAGTTTAACCAGGCCGAGTTGAATGATCTTGTAAGGGATCTAAATTTGCCAAAAAAGGCTGCGGAAATTTTAGCTTCAAGACTTAAAGAGAAAAACTTGCTTACTTCAAACACATACATTTCATTTTACAGAAAAAGAGAAGAAGAACTTGTTAAATATTTTAGAACAGAGGATGTTTAGTATATTGCTGCGACATAGTTGGTTTGTTAAAGAAGATGGGGGTTGAGTCTTACGATGCAAATGATTGGCGCTTGTTTTTAGACAGTTCGAAAAGAAGTCTTAAGTGTGTGTTGTTGCATAATGGCAATCTATACGGCTCGATACCGATTGGGCACTCAACAAAATTAAAAGAAAAGTATGATATATAGAAAAGGTTTTAAATCTTATCAAATATAGGGAGCACGAGTGGATCATATGTGTTGACTTAAAAATGGTTAATTTTCTGCTAGGACAACAAGGAGGGTATACTAAATATCCTGCTTCCTTTGCTTATGGGACAGCAGAGCCAAGGAAGAACATTATTTCAAACAAATCTGGCCAGCACGAACATCACTTACTGTCGGAGAAAAAAACGTAATTAATCCACCTTTAGTGAGCAGAGATAAAATCATATTTCCTCCTCTGCATATAAAACTAGGCCTCATTAAACAATATGTAAAAGCTTTAGATACGAACGGCGAGTGTTTCAAATACATAACTTCAAAATTTCCAAGTTTAAGTTATGAAAAAATCAAGGCGGGAATTTTCGACGGTCCACAAATAAGAACAATGATTAAAGACAGCAATTTTCCTAATGTCATGAATGAACGCGAAAAAAATGGCTGGTTCTCATTCGTGGACATGATAGAAAACTTTTTAGGCAATTATAGGGCAGATAACTACGAAGAAATCGTAAAAAAAACTTTTAAGGGACTACAAAGAGTTAGGTTGCAATATGAGCATAAAAATGCATTTTTTGAATAGCCATCTTGACCAATTTCCAAGTAATTTAGGTGATGTAAGTGACGAACAAGGGGAGAGATTCCACCAAGATATCAAAATTATGGAGGAACGGTACCAAGGCCGCTGGGATTCCCACATGATGGCTGATTACTGCTGGTGCTTGAAAAGAGACCTGCCATCAACAAACAAATACGCTAGAAAGTCTTACAAAAGAAAATTTTTGCCACAGTGAAAGCTTCATATCTGTTTGTTTTTTTATTTTAAGTCATTTCTATCGTTATAATGTAATTTTACTGTAGTTTGAACTGCTTGTATTCATGAAACTTGAAAAAAAAATTGAACACATGACTTAATTTTTTAGTCCTAATTTGAAAAATCTGGAAAATGGCACATAGGCTGTCGACAAGAATCAGGACCTGATAGAGCCAAACCGAGTTGAAATTCGTATTCAGCGCACCCAAATTACCTAGAATCAAGTGTCAGATATCATTCAATAAAATACGTGTTGCCCAGTGATATAATAGATTGGTTTAAAAATAAAAATCAACTGTAAGTTGTAACAATTCATTTTAATCTTCTTGATTACACATCATGGATATACATGTTTTAATGTATAGCTACAATACAATAAAAATAAAATTTGTTATCCTCTTTCATTTAAATTTTAAAGTTTACATTGCAAAACTGGTTCAATTAAAAGTTAAAGAATCGTTTTAAGAATCGGAAATCATGGTACAATTCTCTCGATTCCGATTCCGATTCCTGAAAAATGCTCGATTCTTCCGATTCTCGATTCCGATTAATCGTCCCATCACTACTAATAAGTCCCTGTACCTAGCCAGCAGTTCTTCCGATCTAGAATTTAAAACGTTATTAGTACCGACATGAATAACATACGTTGTGTCCTCGGAGGTACCGTCTGTAAATTGGTCAACACTATTAGTTATATCCTCCACCCTTGCACCAGGGTAGCAGTAACGGCGCCTACGACAAGGGTTTCTCCCACAGAATTCCTCGAGCTGCCCTCAAACAATGGAATCGCCAACGAGTCGTATTTCCTGTTCATCAACATCATCAAAACCTAAAACAGAAAACTTATTGTTTGTTATTACTGGTAGACATGTCTTAGTTTTTCTCAATGGGGCTCCATTACGCACTCGAACGAAGGGTTGGGAACTAGGGGAAGAGAGAGGGCTATTAATACTACTTATATTGTTCTAGTAGAAACTGAGGCAGGAAGGGTCTTAATTGGAGTCTCAAGGGATTCTAATTTTGCCGTCAGGAGCATCACGCTTTCTTCAAGCCTCACCCTGGCCTCCCTCTCACGTTCTAACTCGTTCCTCAGCACTTCATATATATATATATACACACATACATACATATATATATATATATATATATATATATATATATATTATAACTGCAAACACGCAGTATAATTAACGTAAAGAACGACGCTTTGTATAGGAGAATTATCCGCGCAAGATCAGAGCGAAACAAATGAAAAAATGAGGTAACCACCCGGGATCTTCCGATTGCCGGTCAGATATGATAACCATTACACCACGGGCCTCACTCAAACAAATGTCGTAATTCCTCTACATATCTGACCGGCAATCGGAAGATCCCGGGTTCGATTCCCGGGTGGTTACCTCATTTTTTCATTTGTTTCGTTCTTTCGCTCTCATCTTGCGCGGATAATTCTCCTATACAAAGCGTCGTTCTTTACGTTATATATATATATATATATATATACAGTGCCCGCGAAAAGTATCCGATCACTCAAGAAAATACAATATTTTCCCTTGATATTCAGAGACACATAATTCACTTTCTATTTGTTCTAGCGACATCTGGTAACTTTGAGGTTGCTCGCTGATATGAGAGCTATCCAACGCATTCTCAAATTAGTGTTCTGGTAGCCTTCGTTGCGGGTGGCTGTGTCTCAAAGTTGTCAGATTTCACTGTTTGTGTAAATTTATTGATATTTTATTTTTTACAGAAAGTGGTGTAAATAAAATTTATATATAATGTGTGCTAAAAACAACTTAAGAGTGATTGTCGAGGTGCTATTGTTGCTTTGCATACATGTGGAAATCACAGAGACAGATAGCTAAGGAATTAAACATATCCCAAAGTACCGTTAATTTATGGGTTTCACGGGCTAAGAACAATGCCGGCCTAACCACGCCAGTCCCTAAAAAACGATCTGGAAGACCGAGAAAAACAAATTCACGAACAGACAAACTTATGAAACGTTTAGTATTGAAAAACCCAACAATAACTGGGAAAGAAATAAAATTTAATATGAATAATTTGTTATCTGGTGTTTCTGAACGAACTATCCAGGAGCGGCTCCAAAAAGAACTCGGATTACCATCTCGCCATGCTGCTAAGAAACCGTTCATTAATGAAAAAATGCGTAAAAAACGTGTCGCATTTTGTAAAAAATATATTCATTGGACTGTTGATGACTGGAAGAAGGTTTTATTTAGTGATGAGTCGACATTTTTGACATTCAGAAGTTGTCCAAAAAAGGTTCGCCGGCCCATTGGCTCAAATAGGATGGACCCTAAATACACCCTAAAGACAATGAAACACCCTCCAAGTGTGATGGTTTGGGGTTGTTTCGGTTACTATGGCGTGGAAACCTATATTTTCTTCCGAAGAACACAACTATGAATGGTGCACGGTATTTAGCAATGCTACAGGATAAACTTCCAATGGCAATGGCAATCCAAAGGACAAAACATACATGCATGATGGTGCACCATGTCACAGGGCCAAAATAGTGACAAAATGGATTACTGACAATAAATTTGATATTTTGGATTGGCCTGGTAATAGTCCAGATCTCAATCCGATAGAAAATATGTGGCTAATAATAAAAAATAAGGTTGAATGCCACGACACTGGCTCAGTCGAAAAATTACAAGAAGCCATCAAAAAGGTATGGTGCAAGGAAATATCAGTGGAAGTTTGTCAAAACTTGATTAAATCCATGCCAAAACGTCTAGAACAAGTCATCCAAACCAAAGGACAGATGACAAAATACTAATATAAGGTTAGTATACATTTAAACATTGTTTTTTATGTAAAAAATACAAATTTCCAGGGTGATCGGATACTTTTCGCGGGCACTGTATATATATATATATATATATATATATATATATATATATATATATATATATATATATATATATATATATATATATATATTAAACACAGACCGTGCATGGAACAAGGAACTCTTCTGGGAAAATTAAATCCACTATAGTCCGAATAAGTAATGGTAAATGACAAATACCATAGTTTTTTTTCCTTTTTCATGATTTTAGCCCGACGTGGGCAACGGGTCTCTCGCAAAGAGATCCCATAAATATAGCTTCCCTCACCAGCTATCTGCAAAGCAGACAGGATCCAGCTTTGGGACGTGGATCTAGGGTTTAAAGCAAACCTAGATCCCTACACTCAGAACCTCTATATAAGTAAAAGACTCGTTGCATTCACGTCGTGTTGAATAAATCAAAGAAAAAGGGGGTAACTATTGTATTTTTAGCCAAAAAAAACCAAAACTTAAACCTCAACCGGGACATTGAGCGTCCACTTTTCAAGGCACGAAACACGTCCGTTTAGTATACACAAACTCAGAATGGTTCCCTGAGAACATTATATGTTAAACACAGACCGTGCATGGAACAAGGAACTCTTCTGGGAAAATTAAATCCACTATAGTCCGAATAAGTAATGGTAAATGACAAATACCATAGTTTTTTTCCTTTTTCATGATTTTAGCCCGACGTGGGCAACGGGTCTCTCGCAAAGAGATCCCATAAATATAGCTTCCCTCACCAGCTATCTGCAAAGCAGACAGGATCCATATAATGTTCTCAGGGAACCATTCTGAGTTTGTGTATACTAAACGGACGTGTTTCGTGCCTTGAAAAGTGGACGCTCAATGTCCCGGTTGAGGTTTAAGTTTTGGTTTTTTTGGCTAAAAATACAATAGTTACCCCCTTTTTCTTTGATTTATTCAACACGACGTGAATGCAACGAGTCTTTTACTTATATAGAGGTTCTGAGTGTAGGGATCTAGGTTTGCTTTAAACCCTAGATCCACGTCCCAAAGCTGGATCCTGTCTGCTTTGCAGATAGCTGGTGAGGGAAGCTATATTTATGGGATCTCTTTGCGAGAGACCCGTTGCCCACGTCGGGCTAAAATCATGAAAAAGGAAAAAAACTATGGTATTTGTCATTTACCATTACTTATTCGGACTATAGTGGATTTAATTTTCCCAGAAGAGTTCCTTGTTCCATGCACGGTCTGTGTTTAACATATAATGTTCTCAGGGAACCATTCTGAGTTTGTGTATATATATATATATATATATATATATAATATATATATATATATATATATATATATATATATATACACGCATATATATACACACATATATACATACATATGTACATACATATATACACACACACACACATATATATATACATACACATATATTTAGGGTAGGTTGATTTTGGAACTGTGATCTTGGACTAGTCTAGATAGAAAGGTATTAATGTATAAAAAACGTTGCACCAACTCATATTTGTGAAAATGATTGTATTTTTTGAGGATTGTTAATTATTTTTAAGTTGTAAAATTGCCGAATTTTCCGCGTAAAATCGCGCGCGCGGCATTCGCGCAATGTAAACAAACAAAATATCGGACCTTATTTCATCAAAATAATCAATTGAAATTCGCCTTTTTTAACAAAACGATGCTTGAAACTTATTGTAGATGCATTATAGATGTTTATTAGTGTATTATTTTGTATTTTTTAATGATATTTACCTATAAAATGTGTATTAAATTAAGTTATTTTATGCGTTCATTTAATTGTGTTTATTTTCAGATATTTCATAAAAATGGGTAAAAAACGGGTCTTCAGTGTTAACTCGAAGTGATAGTGCCAAAAAATTCAGTGGCCAGCCTTCCCCTTTGGATAAAACAGAGCCTCCTACCCTCCGCCAATTTATTCAGTACAGTTATTTCCTCCAAAACAGCCACCCGGACTTGAAAGACTATGATATTGCTAAAATGATAGCAAAGGATGTGATTGAGATCTGGCAGGCAGTGAACCCGCGGTTGCCCCTGTATGAGGAATATTATATAGTGAAATTGGTGGATAAAGTGTGCTTCAAGAAAGCAAAAGAGATAAACAGGAAATCTCTTTCTACAGTCCAGGAGCAGAATCTGGAGGAAAAGCTGGATAAACTTTTTGACATTTCTGCTTGCACCTGTAAGCTACCTGTTCGTCCCTATGATGAGAATGCTGTGAAGTGCAAGAAAGAAAATTGTCAAACACAGCACATAATCTGCACTTGTCCTCCCAGTAAGAAGGTAATGCTATTATTTTTTTAACTTTTAACTGGCCTAACTTAGGGCGATTAGGTGCCTTTTAAATGGAAGGAAATTCGCTGTTCACTCCATCAGAATGAGCTTCCTTCCAGAGCTGTTTTCAGTACCAAAAGTCCCACTGCTTTCACTGGTCCGCTGGGAAAACTCTGTGAAATTGACTACCAAGATCTGCCACAAGTGGAATTCACCAAACTCAGTGGCTCCCTGGATGACGGAATTTGCTGAGGAGACACTGAGTGATCTCAGTAGCGACCAGAGGCTTCGTTTGGAGTATGTGCTTGGAATTTCCAGGGGCAAAGTCAACCCAAAATTTGCTGCCTGGAAAATTGGACCATTAAAACCATGCAAGATGGTTGACTTTGGCAATTAGATTGATGTGTCTGTGGACCAGAGGTGCTTCCCCTCCAGAACTACAGGATAAGCTTTACAAGGCCATCAAGTTCATTGTGGAAGTGTATGCAGTCAGTTGGTTTGAGATCAAAAGGGACAGCAAGTTCCACAATCAGCAGCTGTACATCTTCAACATGATTCAGAGGATCAAGCAGCAGTCTGAAGAAATCCAGGGTGTTGCTTTCAAGAACCTGAAGTACAATGCTTTTGCCTTGCTGCCCGAGAATGTGCTGTACTCCATGATGAAGTCTGATGACTTGGAAGTGAGAGAAGCTGCTCTCAAGAAAATTCTGTCCATCAGGTAAGCATTTATTAATTTTAAAAAATGTGAAAAAAAAAATTTGATTATGGGGATTTATTTGATAAAAAAAAGGCCAGAGTTCTATAAATCCCCATAATCGAATTTTTTTTCACGTTTTCTTATCCCAATTCCCCCTTCCCCTCTGATAATGGAAATAATCTTACCTTCTTTCTGAAAAAAAATTCGATTATGGGGATTTATAGAACTTTTTTTTTTTTTTTTTTAAATCAGCAATTCTGAGACTAATAGGGATTAAATCTTAAACTGGAATAAAAAATAAATTAATTATTATTCTTTCAGAAGTGGGAAGCCAGCCAAGAAGAGGCTGAAGATGATCACAGCCATCAAAATTGAAGCTACCCACTGGTCAGAACTAAACAACCTTTCTCAAAGTGGCATCTGTGAACCTGCTCTCACAGAAGACTTTTCTGACCAGGAGCTTCAAGAAGCATTGCTGAATGGCACCAAGCTGGAGCTGCCTGATCTGCCTTCACATTCTCAGTGTTGAAAGGGCTGTGAAGCTGACATCTGAAGCTTCCCATACTGTTTATGGACTCGAATCAAGGCACAAACACATTCTGGCCAAAGCCCTAAGCCGCCAGATGAGGCCTTCCTTTGCTTCTAAGGGCTCTTACAGTGAAAATTATGATGATCTTGGGATCTAAATGTGTCTATTTGACTCTGTACATTTTTTTTTTAACTTTTTTTCAATAAAATTGTAATTTTTTTCAGGATTTTTTTTTATGAAAATAGCATGTTATTTTCGGCCGAAAATTGCGAAAATGTGGTATTTTTCGGTACGATTTTTTGACGATTTTTGAAACGGTTTCCTCAAAAAACGGTTAAAGCTAGGGATCTGAAATTTTTTGTCAGTTATCATCATATTAAGCCCTGACTATCTCGACTAGTCCAAAGTTGATATCTAAAAAAATGCGGAAAATCAACCTACCTCAATATATATACATACACTTTTTTTTTTTTCTTTAATTTACCGCCGATTCGTACCTATAGAAAGCGGTACATATCTCGGCGAGGCATTGGGTGGGTGGTGTTACTGTGCTGGGGGTGGTAGACTAGGGGTGAGTAAGGGTCAGTTGCTGGATAGAGGGTAGGAGGGGTATGGTTTTAGATGCGATGGAGCAGATGGGAGTGAGTAAGGAAGAAGAAAATCGCTTCCGTTGAAAAGTGGGGGCCTTCGGCGAGTATGGATCGTAGACGGTCGGGTATGGGATTTTCGGCCGAGAGAGGGAAACACCTGCGGCGAAGAGCGGACAACTTTGGGCATTCCACCAGGTGTATGACAGTGATAGGGATATGGCAGGTAGGGCAAAGCGGGGCTGGCGATTTCGCCATAAGGTGTCCGTGGGTGATGCGGGTGTGGCCTAGGCGGAGACGGGCTAGGATTACTTCTTTATGGCGGGACCGGTGGAATGAGGAGGCCCAATATCCTATTTGTGGCTTGATCATGTGGAGTTTATTTTGTATGGCCTGGTCCCATTCCCGCTGCCATATGGAGCGGAAGTGGGAGCGGAAAGTCGGGAAAAAGTCGGAGAAGGGGAGGGGTCGGGAGGAGGCCGTCTTTGCCGTGCGGTCCGCCTCCTCGTTACCCTGGATGCCAACATGAGCCGGGACCCAGCAGAAGGCGACTGTCTTGTGTTGGAGGGTCGTTAAAAAGTGGAAGGTTTGCTGGATGGTACAGACGAGCGGGTGAGGAGAGTTAAATCTTTCTAGGGAGAGAAGTGCGCTTTGGGAATCTGAATAAATGACGAAAGAGCTGGCAGAGTGGGTGCGCACATAGGCGCTAGGAGGTTGGAGTGTGAAGGGAGATCTGGAGTTCGCGAAATTGAAGGATGGGTCGGGAGCATGGCTGGCTATCTACCGTTCACCAGGGAAGGAATCGGTCGGCCTGTCGAACCCCGCGGAGGTTGCGGGGTCGAGTCGGCCGAACGAGACCGGAGGCGTGGATCACGGCAGACAGAGGAACGTCGCGGGCTGAGAGGGTCAGAAGTGTTTTGACGGGCTTCTATGGTCGGGCCAGGAGGGGGCACGTTAACCCCGAAAGTGGCGCCACCCCGCCTGTCCGGGGTCTCACGGCTGACCCTAGGTAGCGACAGGGGGTATCAGAAGGACCGAGCGGGTGGGAGGGAGGGCGTACTCAGGGTGGCTGACAAGGAGGGGGCCGGGGATGTTGGGGGGTAGGTACTATGGGGGTGGAAGGGGGTGAACCAGAGTGGTCTCGTGGAGGGGTGGAGAAGATGGCACCAGGAGGCAAGGGCAGATCCAAGAGACTCGTGGGCGCGGCCGAGCTCCCCTCGGTCACACCGTGCAGCTGCGCCAGGGCCGCATCCACTGGGCCCTCGGGGGAGAGGATATTGTTCAGATTGGGTCTCGTCGTATGGGGCGGGTCATGGATTTCAACTACTATTGTCAGAGTCTGTGGGGGTAGAGTGGTGGGACTTCTGCGGTGGGGAGAGATGGACATAGTAGACGTAGTGGGCGGTGTGAGGGTCCGAGCCGTCTTCTTGGTTCTTGGGGAAGAGGGAGAGACACGTTGGAAGGCCGGAGGGTCTGGCGACATGCTCCGGGCGGCAGGTTCGGGCGTGTGCAGAGAGTACTGGGAAGGCAGGGTTTGAGGTGGATGGAATCTGGGTGTCCTGGTCTCAGACTCCTGGGGGGTTCGTGGCAGGTGAGGTGCGGGAAGGGGAGGGATGGTGGGGGGACAGGAGACCGTCGGGTCCTGCGAGGATTTTATTTGGGGGGGGGACCGGGAGCAGTGGCTGTGGGGGGGGGGGGGGGGTTCGGCGGCAGGCCAGGGCGGCGTGCCGAGATGATAGAGCCGAGAGCAGCGGCATAAGACACCCCCAGCCTCACCTTCCAACTCCGCACCCTGTCTCGTGCCTCACGGGGGTTAAGGAAGTCCGTTACTTGTAGGCCTCGGACCACCTCCTCGAACTTGAAGAAAAGGCAATTGCGGGATGAAGAGGGTTGTGCGCCTTCACAATTGAAGCATTTGGGTGTATTGGGGCACCTGTCAGGGTGAGAGAGTTGTCCACAGTGAACACACAGTTGATGCGGCTGTCGACAAACGGAGTTAACGTGTCCAAACTTGTTGCATTTAAAGCAACGGGTCGGGTCCGGGATGTATGGGCGGATAGAAAACTCGCATGACGCGTGGTTTCCCATACCCCATACAATGCGGTCGGGGAGGATTAAGGTATTGAAAGTAAGGAGCAGACGTGGGGTGGGGGAGGGGGTGCCTCCCTGTCGGGATGTGAAGCGATAAATCTTAGTAACTCCTTGGGGTGCGAGGTCCTCCAGGAGCTCGTTCATTGCGATCGACAATAGGCGGGTTGCGTAAATAGTGCCCTGACTCTGGTTCAGGCGAGGGTGTGGGGAAACGGACACCGAGCATCCAAGGACCTCATGACGGAGAGTAGGGCTTTTGTCTCTGCGGCTGAGCGTGATTTTACGAGGAGGGAGCCATCCCTCTGTGGGCGTACGTCGTAGCGGCTGGAGTTGCTGTGGGTTCGGATCGCCTGGAACGTCCGTTCTGAGTTGGTCGGGAGGGACCCAGATGTAGGCCGAATCACCAGGATTTGTGGATACTTGGAAGGGAGAGGGAGGCTGTAGAGTCGAAGTGGACTGGGATATTCAACGGTCGATAGGACGGCCGTGAATGCCGGCTCCCCCGTCCGCCGCGGGGCTCTCTCCGTGGGGAGGTGGGCTGACGGCGGGTGAGGGGGGCATATGGGGAGAGCAAGAAGCCGGGTTGTGGGGGCAAGTCCTCGGCGGAACTTGACTTGCCCGAAGGTGGCTGAGGTGGGCTGGGACGAGACCCCTGCTCCAGAGTTTGTAGGTCCAAGGGCATAGTCGAGGGACGGACTGGGGTCGGCAACGGAAAAGGAGAGTGCAAGCGTTCCGCTTCGACAGGGGGGTCAACCCCATCAGGTTGCGGTCTTCCAGTGGTAGAGGACTCGAGGGCCTGGTTGCCCACCACCTGAGTGTTGAGAGAAGGAGTAGTCCGGGAATAAGAAGCAGTAGTCGTAGTCCGGGAATGAGAAGCAGTAGTCGTAGTCCGGGAATGAGAAGCAGTAGTCGTAAGCCGAGGGGGAGAAGTATCCATAGCGAACAAAAGAGAACTTCATCCCCCGCGCGCATCCAGCCACCACCGACTCCAACAAGGGAAAGGCGAATCGTGGGCACACTTGGTCCCACCGCCAATAGATGTCACGCAGGGGAGATACACCCGTACCCAGTCCCTGTGCCTGAAAGGCGGCCACTCTCATCCAACGCGCGGTAAAAAGTGGCAGGGACAGGGCTTGGGTTTGGTTGAAAAGCGACAAGGGCGCAGGGCAACCACCTCCCACACCCAAGGGCCAAGGAAGGGGTCAAAATCAAGGTCCAAAAAACAACGCCAAAAAGAGAGAAGCCAGAAAGAATGGGTGAAGGAGAAAAAGAAGCAGGAGATCAGCCGGGTCCCCAAACGGGTCCAATGGTCCACGAGGGCAGAGAAAGCCCTTACACCGAAGAAAGGTGTATTCCCACATTCGTCACAGAGGGACGCGCCCTATCGCTCCGGACAAAGCAAAGGGACATACACATATACATACATATATATATATACACACATACATACATATACTGTATATATACACACACACACACACACTATATATATATATATATATATATATATATATATATATATATATATATATATATACATACATACATATACATATATATTATATGATGAATAAAACCACGAAGGAAAGGAAACAGAATGGTGCTCAAGCGCTTTCGTCTAATGACATCCTCAGGAACACTGAAGTACATAGAAGGTTACAGCCTATATATAGGTTACAAAAAAAAAAATATATATATATATACACATATATATATACATATACATACATACATACATATACAATAAACGGAGAAATGAAATTAAAAACAAACAAAAAATTATTAAAAATTAAAAGATTGTGGGATGGGCATACAACTTTTTAAGGAAACACTATCGATTTTTAGCACAAGATCAAACTACCGATTTTTAGCACAAGATTAAATTAATTGTTTCCAACCAATGTTGTTGTTAAAAAAAAAAATAATAAAAAAAAAATATATATATATATATACTGGAAATCTGCCCGGGTTTTATCACTCTAACCATCTTGTATATAAAAATAAATTGAAAAATAAAAGTTATTAGAGTGGCATACAAGTTTACCAAAGATTTAGCGTTCTACCCTTCTTATCTAAATCTTTTCTGAAGGAATTCAAAACAACAGGATCGAGTTGAAAAAGACCTTTGCTTATGTTGAAGTTATTTGAAAGTTGGATAATGGCAGACTCAAGAATATTTCTATTAACAATGTTGCCAGAGTGAAATAAAACTGAAGCATTATTCCAATCAATACAGTGGGATAGAACTGAGAAATGGACAAAAAGGGCACTGGACGACTGTCCTGTTCTAACGGAATATTGATGCTGTTTTATACGTGTGTGCAAATCCTTTCCCGTCTGACCTATGTAAAAGGAATCACATTGTTTACAACCAATTTTATAGATAATGCCTGAATTATTGGTAGGGCTATTTTTTACAACGATATTTTTCACAATATTGTTATATGAAAATACTACATTAATATCCAAAAGTTTAAGTACATTAGCAATGCCTAAAAAGCCCGGGAAAAATGGAAGTACTAAAATATTTTTTGACAAAGTACGAGTGTTATTATTGCCCCGATAGAAAGTTCGTTTTGCCTTGTTGAGACAAGATTCCATAAACGCAGATGGATAACACAGATCACTTCCAAATACCGTTGATTTTTTTCTAATTCGGCATCGATGTATTCCGGACTGGCGATCCTAAGGGCGCGGCGAAACATTGAAGAAAAAATGGCCTTCTTAGTGGGGGTGTCATGTCCCGAGTAAAAGTGTACGTAGGACAAATTGTTTGTTTTTTTCCGATAGATACACTAAGATGGCCATTTTTTCTTCAATGTTTCTCCGCGCCCTTAGGATCGCCAGTCCGGAATACATCGATGCCGAATTAGAAAAAATCAACGGTATTGGAAGTGATCTGTGTTATCCATCTGCGTTTATGGAATCTTGTCTCAACAAGGCAAAACGAACTTTCTATCCGGGCAATAATAACACTCGTACTTTGTCAAAAAATATTTTAGTACTTCCATTTTTCCCGGGCTTTTTAGGCATTGCTAATGTACTTAAACTTTTGGATATTAATGTAGTATTTTCATATAACAATATTGTGAAAAATATCGTAGTAAAAAATAGCCCTACCAATAATTCAGGCATTATCTATAAAATTGGTTTTAAACAATGTGATTCCTTTTACATAGGTCAGACGGGAAAGGATTTGCACACACGTATAAAACAGCATCAATATTCCGTTAGAACAGGACAGTCGTCCAGTGCCCTTTTTGTCCATTTCTCAGTTCTATCCCACTGTATTGATTGGAATAATGCTTCAGTTTTATTTCACTCTGGCAACATTGTTAATAGAAATATTCTTGAGTCTGCCATTATCCAACTTTCAAATAACTTCAACATAAGCAAAGGTCTTTTTCAACTCGATCCTGTTGTTTTGAATTCCTTCAGAAAAGATTTAGATAAGAAGGGTAGAACGCTAAATCTTTGGTAAACTTGTATGCAACTCTAATAACTTTTATTTTTCAATTTATTTTTATATACAAGATGGGTAGAGTGATAAAACCCGGGCAGATTTCCAGTATAATTTTTTTTTTTTTTTTAACATTGGTTGGAAGCAATTAATTTAATCTTGTGCTAAAAATCGATAGTGTTTCCTTACAAAGTTGTATGCCCATCCCACAATCTTTTAATTTTTAATAATTTTTTTTTGTTTTTAATTTCATTTCTCCGTTTATTGTATATGTATGTATGTATGTATGTATATATGTATATATATATATATATATTTTTTTTTTTTGTAACCTATATATAGGCTGTAACCTTCTATGTACTTCAGTGTTCCTGAGGATGTCATTAGACGAAAGCGCTTAAGCACCATTCTGTTTCCTTTCCTTCGTGGTTTTATTCATCATAAATATTTTTCACGTGTTACTTTTGTGAAATAATTTTCATATAAGCACACCGGACAAAAAATTAGTCACCCCTCTCAGAATGTACCTAATAACGTGTGACGGCGCCTCTGGCCTTGATAACCGCACGAATCCGGCGAGGCAGAGACTCTACGAGGTTGTGCATGTACTGAACATCGATTTGCTGCCACTCGTTCATCAGCCGGTCCCGAAGTTCCGCCAGAGTCCGTGGGTGTCTATTCCTGCGCTTCACATTCTGTTCCAAATAATCCCACAGATTTTCAATAGGATTTAAATCAGGGGATTTGGCGGGCCATTCGAGGTGAGAGTGTTGCAGAATGTTCGTCGTGCCACTCAGACACACTTCTCGCCCTGTGCACACGGCAATTGTCTTGGAAGACAGGAGTGGCAATGTGATGATGCTCCTGGAGATGTAGGGCAAAGGGTACCAATTCATCATTTAGTATGCGGAGGTACGCCTGCTGGTTCAAATTCATCGTCACTGGAACGAGAGGGCCCATTTCGTGGTACGAAAAACATCCCCAGAACATCACGGAACCACCTCCAGCCTGAACAACACCTTCGACGCATTCAGGATTAAAGGCTTCATTGGACCTGCGATGTACTCGTCGCCTCCCATCATTGGAGAACAAACAAAAACAGGACTCATCGGACCAAATTACACGTTTCCAATCTGCCGCAGTCCAGTTTTTGTGCCTCTGAGCCCATTTATAACGTGCCAACTTGTGACCTGCTGTTAACAGCGGCCTCTTCCATGGTACCCTGCTCCAGATGTCCATCGCATGCAGTTCTCGTCGCAATGTCCGTTCGGAAATTGGTCGCTGGAGAACCTCATTGGTTTCTTGGAGCAATTGTTCTCTGGTTTGAAAACGATTTGCAGTTACTAGACGAGAAACATGGCGGCGGTCCCTATTGTCGAGAATTGTTTTCCGGCCAGTTACGCCGTCGATTTTCAGTTGATTGCGAACTACACCACTCTTTGTAAACTCGCTGGACAGTACGCGTTGACACACCAACAAATTGGGCTACTTCAGACATTTTGTGTCCGTGGGCTCTGCCAAACACGATGGCTCCTTTTTGCCACTGAGTAACGTCCAGTGGTGGGCACCGTTAACCAAAAAGTTAACTTCGTTAACCGCTAATCCGTTAACCAAAAAGTTAACTTCGTTAACCGTTAATCCGTTAAACATGTAACGGAAGTTACCGATAAACCGTTAACGTTAACTTTTATTATAAAAAAAATGAAAAACACACTATATATATAATTTAATTTTCCCTCTTCTTCTCGTTCTCCATTTTGTCTATGAGATGCATGTTGCCCTTCATGAAAATTAGCATATCAAAGTTTTCATCAGACAGGGATGATCTCTTAGCCCTCAGGATGTCCTTGCCCTAGAGAACAAACGCTCCACTGCAGCACTGGAGGGGATGGCTTGTGTTGAACTTGATGAACAAGTCCACCACACTTGCTCACCCAAGAAGGCAGCATCTGTCAGCAAGTCCTTGGAGTTGGTCTCCAGCCAGGTCTTGACCAAGTTCTGGGCCTTGCCCTTGAGTGACCTGTGGCTTCCGCTGCTCTCTTTTGTCTGGATGACAGCACTGAAGAAGTCATCCTCCTCCTCCTCCTCGTTGTTGCTGCCTCCACTGTTGCTGCCCACTTCGTTGGACTGCTGCTTCATGGCCTCCTCGACTGTACCCTCCATGCTTTTCCTCACCCTGGCGACCTTGGTGTTGTCATACTTGTCCAACCAGATGAGGTGAAAACGCTCCCATTGTAAGACATCAATTGACTTAATTTATGTCATCAAAGTGACATGAGAATTGAAATCTTACCTGATCAGTTTTATGGTTCTTGAAATGTATCAAGGAGACTAATAAGGTACTCACAGACATATTATAAATATACATGACTTACTTGACAACGATTATTTTTAAATATTCACTAGCACAAACATGTTGCGCAAGAGACAGACTGCAAATGAAACGAATGTAGTTATTTGTTGTAATTGTTACATATATATTATTGAAAGTGCCTTAAAATGCTCGTGATATTTCTTGAAAGAAGTTGAAACATTCAACTCAAATGGCAAATCTTTCCGCCTGATTTTACAGTCAACCATGTTTTGCTCAAACCAATGCCATAAATAACTACCATATTTGGTAAGACACAAATTGTGGCGACGGAAACAAATATATCGCCTGATTTTGCACTGCGGAAATGGAAATTCGTTCATCACTATTAACAGTGGCGGATTAATTGCGCACCTGCTCAGCACTGAAAATAATATAAACTTTTAAACGTTTATTTATGAATTTTTTGGGTTAACGGACTTGAGTTAACGGAAGTTAAATGTAACGGAAGTTAATTAGTCCGATAATGATTTTCAAAGTTAACTTAAAAGTTAAATCGTTAAGGAAAAAGTTAACTTCGTTAATTAACGATTAACGGATTAACGGTTTGTGCCCAGCTTTGGTAACGTCTGCCTCACGACCCATTTTGAAGACTATATCCAACACACACTTTGTTCTTCACCACCTCACGAAACAGATCTGATCCTGTGTGCTACGTCACCGCTACTTGTCACTTACCAATGCTACATCAGCGCCCTCTGTGTGACCTTGAACTTCCTACTATCGGTGCTATTAGGGGTGACTAATTTTTTGTCCGGTGCTTATATATATATATATAAGAAATCTTTCTCCATATATTACTTAAAGAATCAATTGAAGCATACTAAAATCACAATATTCACCTTAAGAAATTTAAAATCGTAAATTACTGACACCACTGGCCTTTACATTGGAACACAGGTAGCTTTTTTCTTGACTGAAGTCCATTCAAAATAAATTTGTCTGCTTCAAAGTTCAGTGTTTTTGGCAGCTCAAAATTTCTCGCATTGGTGCTCCTAGTTCTTGCTCGAATGATGTGCTGAAGAGCCAGCTCTCTGACCTCTCTTCTTGTGTCTGTTATCATTGAGAGTAAGATATTCTCTGGGTGGGAAAAATAGGGGTTATTTCTGAGGACACGCTCCATAATCATCTGATGCTTTTTATCTAAGCCTTTAAGCAAGTGCATGATATACCAAAAATTAGATGCTCCCTCATTTGCCTTAGGATGAGACTTTATCCAAAACCAGCATTATAATTTTTACTAGGTCTTGGATGTTTTTGTCTGGATTCCGTGTAAAGACAAGCGCAGGATCCTGTTTGCTCGTGTTAGCCATCTTGCATGATGGAGGGCACCTGGGGATCTGGTGGCTAACGCTTGTGAGATGCGTCCAGATTGTATGCTAATGCACATTTCATACATATATTTTTGGTCACTGCTGAAACTTTTAACAATATCGGCCGAAACTTCTTTAATGTTGCCCTCTACAGGGGTACAATAAACTATATCCAGTTTGGTCAAATCTTCTCGGAGTTTATTTCCAAGAGAACCTTTGAAGGTGTTTGGTCCCGAAGTTTTTCCATCAATTGCTTCAAATACGTGCCTGAAGGGCAGTTCGTTTGCATGCAAAAGGCAAATCAGCCATTATACCGGCCTGTCCAGATATAATTCAATCAATTTTAGCACTCCGCCAATCCTGCCAGTGTTCACTGGGGTGCCATCGCATGGCAAAGCTTTGAGGGATTCTTTGCTATTAGAATCAACTATAAAAGTTATTACTTCATCTGCAATATACAACAAGCAGTTCCGTTATCTGGAGCTATATGATCCATGTAAACATCACCAGGTTCTTTGACTATTACATAATGTTCTTCGTACTCCATTCCCTTCTTTGTCTTAGTTTGATCTTTTCTACCATCAAATCCGATGCCTTCAATCTGTGTGTTCTCTGATTTCACTTTGATTATGTTCTTTTTACCCACACGTATTCTTTCTATTTCCACTTTTTTCCTATCCAACATATTGGTTTTGTATAATATTCCCATATCCTTCAAAGCTGCATTTACTATAGCTGCAGTAGCTCTGTAACTTACACAGTATCTATCTGCTGTTATTGTTAAGTTATCATAAATAATTATGTTCTGATGGTTTTCTCTCAGCTCAAAATCCGGAATAAAGTCAATATCGTCGCTGTCATCATCAATTTCCATGCTCTCATCTTCCATAATATGTAAAGGGTCCAGTTTGCTGGTTGAGGCGACATTCATATCTAGGCTTATCTTGGCTCTTCTTTCTAATCCTTTAACTCTATCGTGAGTCCTTTTTCTTGCGGAAGTCGTTACTCTGTCGATTAGTCCTAGTTGGTTTTTTCTTTGTTTCTGCCCCACAAAAGACTCCCACTCAATCATTGGAACTCTAATATCACATCTGCAATCGGTTCGACTGATTTTTTTATCGTGAGAAGTACAAGTGCAAATATCAAACATTTCATCGAATGTCTCCACCTTCTGCTGAAGACTGTTTCCTTGTTTTAATGGTACTTTATTTAGCTTTGCTGCAGATTCTATCAATCGTTCAACTTTTATAGCTATTCTTTCAAATCCTATATGTGGAAAGGAAAACTTCTCCCAAATGGCTTCCACATCTTTAGTGACAATTCTTTAACATTCTTTTGCTGTTCTGGAACCTTTCGAAATCAATTCTTCTCGTTTTCTTACCAGTAAATAATGCCTAAATACGTCAGCCTTTGAAGGAGTCATTGAAGGAGGAAATTCTGCGTTTTGCTTCTTGTCACCATGATTTCACTTATTTAGGCCTAGTAGCATTAATTGTTAAATTCTAGCAATTGAATCATTCAATCTGAATTTTAAAAACTCATTCGGAATTAAATCCTAACTCATTCAATCATAAACAATCTGAAAATAAACCAAAAACGTGACAATAATTTATATAATTCATCTAATCTATCTAAATTAATCTCTGTAATCTATTCAATCTATCTAAATAATCTACCCAAATTAATCTAATCTACTTAATAAGACTTAATATAATGCATGATTGTCACATTTGGGGTTTATATCTGTGGAGAGAGTAAAATGGGGGGGGGGGGATGCTATGGAAGGGGTAAGGGGGTCACATATACTCATTTTTTTTTACAAGATGTTGAGATCATCATTTTCAACTACGTGCATACTGTGGAATTGGAGAAACTTGATTTTTGATATGTTTCGACCCCCCCTAATACATACATGAAGTAAAACTCATTTCCCAACAAATTGGGATGAGAAGGCGGAACAACCCGGATATAAACTACATAAGACAGTGAAGAGGAGAAAAAGCAGAAAGTAAAGCGTACACATCCACTCACACAGGCGTCTTTGTGGACCAGCGCCCCTCAACTT
The DNA here is from genome assembly GCA_023014485.1 of Bathynomus jamesi. Taxonomy (NCBI): domain Eukaryota; kingdom Metazoa; phylum Arthropoda; class Malacostraca; order Isopoda; family Cirolanidae; genus Bathynomus; species Bathynomus jamesi. The sequence continues at coordinate 111,052 of JAJOZX010005369.1, read as the reverse complement.
GGCTAAATTCCACATCTGCGTCGTCACTTCATACGTTATGCTTGGTGGCGCTTCCAGGTCTTGTCAAAAATAAGAGTGTCCCGAACTCGCATACTTCAAACAAACATCTTCCATTCCAACTTACTTGCAGTCACTTCTCATGCATTACCCAGATGAAGTTCACGCTTATGCCATGATTCACCGTGTCCACCCATCATCATCTCGGCCTTCCTCTCTTCCTTCTACCTTTGCAAACAGACTTATACATTTTTTTTACAACTCTTGTCACTTTGTCACTTTATTTCAATATATCCAAACCACCTTAACACACTTTCCTCAATTTTCATTTCCAGTGACTTCTGAACACCCCATCTTTCCAGAATCACACATCCCACTCAATCAATCCGACGCATGCCACATGTACTTCTCAGATTATCCATCTCAACTCAACTCTTGACTTCTCCCTTTCATGTTATGCCAATGTTTCACACCCATACAACAGTATCGGTACTAACACGCCTTCGTGTAAACATCTTTCAGCATCTCTATCCATTCTGCGCTTTTTCACAACCGCCACCTTTCTTCCTTGATTCATTCTACTATTAATTTCATCCGCACTCGTAGCTCTTGTTCAATACACACCCGATATACTTAAGTCTCTACCATCACAATTTCCCTCTCTATCCACAATCAATAATTTTCTCTCATGCAATGCTACAAAACTCTTAACCTCTTGCATATCACACTCACACTGAACAAATACTACAGCATCATCGACATACAACAGTTTCGACAGACCCCACCTACCCACCTATTCCCCGATTCAATCCGCTTTCAAGCAGTCACACCTCCACATGTTTATTTGTTATATATATATATATATATATATATATATATACACACACACACACAGTAGATTCCGGTTAATTGGGATATATCTGGACTAGAATACTTTGGCCCAATTAAGCGGCTGCCCCAATTATACGAAGTTGCACGTAAAGAGTTAAAAAGGTATACATAAGACAAAAGACAAACTTTCCGTTTATTGAGTAACAAAAATACTTACTGTATATGAACTGAAACAAATGGTGCAAATCAGAGAAAAATATTTACCCTAAAAACAAATTTGATTCATGTACGTATTAAACACGCATGTAGTTCTTAACAGTTACTGACATTGGAGAAATTTATTGAGTGTACCCTGCCGTGTTCTCTTGAGTGACTGCAACTGAACAAAATCAGCGCAGGTATCTAATGCATATATAGGACTGCCTTCATTGCCTTCCTGCATGAAATAGCATCGTAATCCAGCAATAAATTTTCTGGCATCCTGGTTAGTCACTCGTTCAAGCTCAGGTGTGTCATCATCATCGCTTTCCTGGTCTTCTGATGTCTTCTGGCGTTTTACTGCAATTTGTTCAACAATTGCGTCCTCACAATCTTCATTTTCATTATAACATTGAAGACTATTGTCGATGCATGCAAACTCTTCGTAGTTTCTGGCATGTTGCACTTCCAAAATGGCGTCATTTTCACTATCGACCGTATCTGGCATCTCCAAGCCTGAGTGTTTAAAACCACAGTGAGCAAAGCAGTTCTGAATGGTCTTGGTGCTTATTCCTCACCAACTATCGGCAATAAACTGTACTGCATGTAAAAGATTAACCCTTGCACCGACTTCCTTAGCTGTTGAAGATGATGTCATTAGATTTTCTTCAATTGCTTCAAGGATGTAGTTTACCAACTTTCCGCAATACAAGGTCTTCAAATTTTTTATGATTCCCATGTCCATTGGCTGCACCAAGGATGTGGTGTTGGGAGGCAGAAATTCCAGTTAGATATTTTTCAAAAAATCTAAATGAGGGTGAGTAGTATAGCCGCAAAAGGTTAGAGTGCAGGAATGTTGCAAGTGATTAAGTAATGTTGCAAAGGGGTGGAGGCTGTTGCAAAGGGGGTTGGGGTTGTTGTAAAGGGGTGTGGGGGTGTTGCAAAAAAAATTCCCCCCCAAAGAGGCCTTTCTTGCCAACCGGGGTTGCAAGGGGCATGCAACTTGGAGGCGGAGTTCTCCCCAAGCTATTCCCCCCAAAGGACCAGAAAGGAGAGAAAGGAGGAGAGGTGCTCACCTGGCAGGAGCCAAGTGCATATTAAGACTTCAGCCGAGTAGGCGTTGTCTTATAGGCTCCTAATCAGCCAGTTGGCTGAGCCAAGGGGGGGAGGGGTACACCTGGAGAGAGTAGTTGCCTTTGATTGCAAGGCATACAACTTGGAGGCGGAGTTCTCCCCCAAGCTATTTTCGTTTACCTAACCTAAGAGGCCTCTAAGGGGTTTTCCCAAAGGGCCAGAAAGAGAAAAGACCAGAGGTCCTTGCTCGGCTGGGAGCCGAGCTTGAATGATTCCGTCAGTCGTCTCTCGGTCTTTTATAAACCTCTAATCCGCCATGTTGCCAGATAGCGCCATGTATTCGGCTGAGTTGCCAGATAGCAATATTTATTAAATTAAACCATATATTATTCAAAATACCACAATATATTACGGTAGTTAATCGATGAATCCAATTAAATTCCGTTTATTAAATAAATAATTTAAACCTTTACACACTTCATTTTTATTATAAATATTTAAGTCACGAATATCAGTGGGAAAAACGAACGGAAAAGAAAATTTGCGAAACAATTCAAAAAGCACGCTCGACCATTCCCCCCAATCCCCCATCTGTGTTTGAATGAACAACTCGTGCACACACGCACACGCATCTGTACATGAATGAAAATCAGAAAAAATGCCAAACGTATATTAATTTAAACCAAATGACACTAAATAATGTATGCAAAATGAATTTTCTCCTTTTAATTATTCAATAAGAAATTAATCATTAAGCGGTTTTTCCTTTCACGAGGAAAGGATTTCTGTGTGTTTATAATTCGAATTTATATATATGGAGGATTGTAGTATCTCGTTTCACCGAATTAAAACCAAAACACACGATCGTATTCTCAAATCCACACACACACACACACACACGAGGAAAGGGATACCGACAATCTGGGCCAAATCGAATCACCTAATTGCCAGAGGCTTTTTTTTTCTGACCATAATTTTGCCTTTCTTCAGTCACCTCGAGCAAAACCTCTCTTGACTCCATTTCTTAGATATACCCACAATTATTTATATATATATATATATATATATATATATATATATATATATATATATATATATATATAGATTTTTGTTCATTAATAAATAAAGGAACATGCTTGTATCTTTTGCCCGTTCCCCATCTGTGTATATGAACAACTCGTGCACGCACGCACGCGCGCGCACACACACACACGAGGAAAGGACACGGTCAACTCGAAGAACACCTGCTTGTCGAGAGACCTTTCTTCCAGGCCGCTCTTGATAAGTCTCCCTTCACTCCAAATCTTAATAATAATAATGTTATTACTTCTACAATGAAACATTCTCAATGCGCTTACGAAGAAATCTGAAACATACGGCAATTCAACACACACGATCCTCCTCCCTCGTTCCCCCAAACCCCCCACCCCATCTGTGTATATATATATAAACGAATAAACAATTCGTGCACACACACACACACACACACATGAGGAAAGTGAGACTCTGTGTCAATTCGAATCGTCTCCCTAGAGGCCTTTTTAATCGCGGGTTAATCCTTCTTCCAATCTATTCGAGCAAAAACCACCGTTCACTCCAATTCTAATAATTATATATACATATATATATATATATATATATATTATTACTACTGTAATTTGTAACAGCAGTAATAATAACACTGGTCAACAACAATTTTGTCACAAGGATTTTGATGGGTGTTCTAAGTGTACTTTTTCATGCTGAATCTAAATATGAAATCAGATTTTTTGTATCAGGCTTAGTTTACTTGTGACGCTATGTTCATTTTCTCCTCATTTAGCATGATCACCGGATAAAAAAATAATAACATATTATATATAATTAAGTATATAACAATATTATAATATAAAACATTATAAAAATAATAAATATAATAATATTATATTAATTAATATAACTATAATAAAATATATTAATATTAATATATATGTTGTATTAATTTTTCTGTAAAATTAGTACAATTTATTCCTTTGGGGAGAAAGTTCTGATAATGCTGGCAGGATAAATTTGGTCGGAGCAGCAGACTGTGCAGGTTGAAACATGTTTGTACCTGTTCAGACATGAGCCTAGTTTCTGTGTGTAGAGCAGCTCCAAGTCAGTCTGCTTGTAAATGTCACAGTGTTAACAGCTAGTGTCTGTTGCTTCTTGTTAATTTTACACGTGTTGTATTCATATAGATGTTTCGTAATGCCGCGGAACTGTCTGAATCATCCTAATTCCTTTTGTTATGTATGTGGTGATCTAACTTTAAAATCCCAGAAACGTAACTTTACACCATTAGTAAAAAAATGCTATGAACTTTATTTCGGATGTAAAGTAGGCGATCAGGACAAGAGTTGGGCCCCTCACATTTGTTGTGTGACATGTGTAAGACTACTTACAGGATGGCTAAACGGTTCACGTCACATGCCATTTGCTATTCCAATGATTTGGAGGGAACCCAAAGATCACACAACAGACTGCTATTTCTGCCTGGTAAATACAAAGGGGATCACTTCAAAAACAAAGAGCCTTATGAAATACCCTAATATACCGTCTGCAATGAGACCATTCCCCACAGTACTCAACTTCCAGTACCAAATCCTCCTGAACATGTAAGTTTGGAATCAAACGTAGCTGTAGCATATCACGAGGAAAAAGATGAAGACATTTCTGATCCAACATTCCAGGCTACCTGTTCCTCCAATGAACCACATTTACTGTCACAAGGAGATCTAAATGACCTAGTTTGTGATTTGAAATTATCTAAGAAGCAGGCTGAACTTTTAGGTTCAAGATTAAAGGGTTGGAATCTACTGCAACGTGACACTAAAGTTTGTTTTTTCCGCAGCCGCCATGATGAATTCAAAGAATGGTTCTCCCATGAAGATGGACTTGTGTTTTGTAAAGATGTTAATTCAGTCATGGGGGCTCTTGGTCATGAACATAACGTGGATGAGTGGCGATTGTTCATTGACTCCTCAAAAGTCAGCTTGAAAGCAGTCCTTCTTCACAACGGAAATAAATTTCCTTCTGTACCTATTGCACATGCTGCAAACATGAAAGAGTCATACGACAACATGAAGTTGCTTTTAGAAAAGTTTCAGTATCAGAAATATAAGTGGAATATCTGTGGAGATCTGAAGGTCATTGCACTTTTGCTAGGGTTGCAGCTAGGTTACACCAAGTACTGTTGTTTTTTATGTGAGTGGGACAGTAGGGACAAGCAAAACCACTACGTTAAGAAGGATTGGCCAAAACGCACCTCACTTGTTCCAGGCAAGAAAAATGTTGTGAATAGTTCACTTGTTGACCCTGAGAAAGTGTACCTTCCTCCTTTGCATATCAAGCTTGGACTTATGAAAAACTTTGTTAAAGCGATGGATAAAGCGTAAACAGGATTCACATACTTGAGAAATAAGTTTCCCCGGATCAGTGATGCCAAGATTAAAGAAGGCATTTTTGTAGGCCCTCAGATCAGAGAATTGTTAAGAGATGAGAGATTTGAAGGAGAGTTGAATGAAGTTGAGAAAGCTGCGTGGCAGAGTTTCAAAAGTGTCTGCACAAATTTTTTGGGAAATCACAAGGCCGAAAACTATCCTGAAATAGTAGGAGATCTTCTTAAGCCTTACCAAGCAATGTGGTGCAATATGTCATTAAAGGTTCATTTCTTGGACTCTCACTTGGACTTTTTTTCGGAAAACCTGGGTGCGGTAAGCGACGAACATGGTGAGCGTTTTCATCAGGATATTTCTGCCATGGAAAACCGTTACCAAGGCAAATGGAGCCCCAGTATGCTGGCTGACTATTGCTGGACTCTTAAGAGAGACATGCCTGAGGCAAAGCACAGCAGGAAATCAAAACAAGCTACTTTTTAAACTACAGGTATGTCTTTTCGATCATATTTTAATAAGTATGTAACTATATGGGTTTTTAAAAATTAAATTGCATGTCACACAAAAACCAGACCTGATAGAGAAATTTTACAAACTTATTTGGATTCAGCACAGAAAATACTATAAGAATAAGGTAATTTTCATTCTTGGGACACGAAAAATTTTTTTTTTTGTTGCCCAGTGTAATTAACTCTTTCTCGCCGAATTGGAAAGCTTTTCACTCCGCCTTAGACCCACAGTTTAACGTGGAAACCGAATGCTCTTTTCTTTCTATATATATATATATATACACAGGGTGGGCCGTAAGTTTCCATACATAGGAAAAATTAAACGTTTGTTTTTATGTTTCAGATACCCTAAGAATATGCGTTTGACGTAAGATCTTGTTTACTGATGAAGCAAATTTTTACGTCAAAGGAGAGGTTAATCGGCAAAACATACGTTATTGGAGTAATGCTAACCCTAACTGGCTGAGTCCGACGAAGATGCAAGGTGCCGGTAAAGTGATGGTGTGGGCCGGGATATGGGGTGACAGAATTATTGGACCAATTTTTGTCAGTGGAAATCTTAATGCCGAAAGGTATCTTAACATGTTGCAAGAAGATTTTCCCATCCCTGCTAAACGAGGAAGGTAACTTCCCAGTTTACTTCCAGCAAGATGGAGCTCCACCTCATTATGGTCTTCACGTGCGTCGGTATTTGGATCAGCAGCTTCCGGATGCTTGGATTGGTCGGCGTGGTCCTGTGGAGTGGCCTCCCAGATCCCCAGATCTCACCCTCCTTGATTTCTATCTTTGGGGGCACTTGAAGGCCATGGTGTATCAGGAAAAGATACGAGACATAAATCATCTAAAGGAACGTATCACCAACGCCATTACAAGCATAACGTCAACTGTGCTAATGCGTGTTCATCAACAGTGGGGAACACGTATTGAAATGTGTTTTCAAAACAATGGCAACCATGTAGAGCATATTATATAAATAAAAATGGTTGTCCATAAAAAAATGTTTATTTTTTCTATGTATGGAAACTTACGGCCCACCCTGTATATATATATAGTTTTGTTTTTACAAAACATCGTAATACACGATTTTTTCTATGTAGCAATAATAATTAACTCTTTCTCGCCGAATTGGTAAGCTTTTCACCCGACCTTAGACCTCCAGTTTAACGTGGATTCAGAAATACATCTCGTCGATGGGGGTCGTTGCTTACTCTTCCACATTTCAACATAACAGGATTATTGAACCGGATTTAAAATAGCAGGATCATTTGATCCGAGGCAGTAGTATGACCGAAAAACATCGTAATGCACGATTTTTTCTATGTAGCAATAATAATTAACTCTTTCTCGCCGAATTGGTAAGCTTTTCACCCGACCTTAGACCTCCAGTTTAACGTGGATTCAGAAATACATCTCGTCGATGGGGGTCGTTGCTTACTCTTCCACATTTCAACATAACAGGATTATTGAACAGGATTTAAAATAACAGGATCATTTGATCCGGGCAGTAGTATGACCGAAAAGCATGTTAATGCATGATTTTCTCTTTAATAATAATAATAACAACTAGCTCGAACTGTAACAACAGTTAAGGTTTTCACTCCGCCTTAGACCCACAGTTTAACGCGGAAACCGAATGCTTTTTTAAAAATATAATTAGGATATATTTCTTTGAGAAAATATAAAGATGTCATTAGTCGTCCGGCCCCGTTATAGCGGATTGGTACACATCATAGCTCCACCCAGCTACACTGGCAACCAATCACTACGAACATCTGGTCTTTTGGGGCGGAGCTTGGCGATTGTGCATATAAAAGGAGATATTTTTCAGTTGGGAGTAACAGTAGCTATTTTCGCGTCAGTGAATAATCATTCCCTCCACCATGGACCTGTACGTCTCCCCGGATTTGTATGAAGGTGACACTGCAGCATCAACTGCAATTAATCTTTTTAACGCGATTGACCGTGATGAATTATTTCCAACGCAAACCGTTGAAGATATTTGCAGTGACGCTCCTTACAATCCGACGCAAGGGACTACCATAGAAATGTAAGTCTATAATTCGATTTTATATATATGGAGGGTTGTAGTATCTCGTCAAATACTTCATTTAGATACTCACCAAAAATCGAAATTTTTTATGGCAATGTTATTTGGTTTTACCTTATCGCCATTATGCTAAAATCGAAATTTTTATGGCAATCAATGTTATTTGGTTTTACCTCTTATCGCCATTATGCTAAAATCGAAATTTTTTATGGCAATCGTTTTAAATGTTATTCCTCTTAAATGAACCAAAGATATCTTCACATAATGGGGATCTGTCTGTATACTCTGTATATGTTTTAAAAGAATGAACATTATTCCTTTAAGGTCCGATGAGGATTTGACGTGTTATACAATCTTTTGAAGAATCTCATGTCATGAATACGGAGGATATACTGATCAGTCAGCAATGTCACACATCCTCCACCATGGACCTGTACGTCTCCCCGGATTTGTATGAAGAAAGTGACTGCAGCATTAACTGCAATTAATCTTTTTAACGCGATTGACCGTGATGAATTATTTCCAACGCAAACCGTTGAAGATATTTGCAGTGACGCTCCTTACAATCCGACGCAAGGGACTACCATAGAAATGTGTCTATAATTCGATTTTATATATATATATATATGGAGGGTTGTAGTATCTCGTCAAATACTTCATTTAGATACTCACCAAAAATCGAAATTTTTTATGCCAATGTTATTTGGTTTTACCTCTTATCGCCATTATGCTGAAATCGAAATTTTTTATGGCAATCGTTTTAAATGTTATTCCTCTTAAATGAACCAAAGATATCTTCACATAATGGGGATGTCTGTATACTCTGTATATGTTTTAAAAGAATGAACATTATTCCTTTAAGGTCCGATGAGGATTTGACACGTGTTATACAATCTTTTGAAGAATCTCGTGTCATGAATACGGAGGATATACTGATCAGTCAGCAATGTCACACCGAAATAATGTAAGTGTTTTTCGATCTTTTTGGGTAAGACAATATATTTTCATAATTTATTAAATGAAAGAAATCAGTACAATAACCACTACAGAATATACCGTTACATATACGAACAAAAACATTATACTATACAACGAGTACGTACAATTGGAAAACGGATTTTTATCTGTCTGCATACCATTTCATCGTTTCGGTAGTGTGGCACGGGTCAAATAAATTTAAAAAATTTATAAATTCTTTATCACATGACATATGCATGAGAAATGAGACGCAGTACATTCCGCAAACATTACTAAAATATCCTTGTACACGAAACGGGTTCCATACAACTTCGGGAATATGTAGAGCGAGAAATTTTACAATAATAGGGTCACTCCAGGTTGAGTACCGAGTGAATCAAATAGTACAGGCGCTGTCTATTTTTAAAATAGACAGCGATCCAGTGAATCCCTTCATTACCGATGACATCTGTGTTCACAATAAGACTACCGCATTCTCGCGTACTTGGCAAACTCAATGTTTCATTCTTCGCAAACACGCCGATAAATTTGGAACGTGTGACTCGTTCCATTACTTTCTGAAGTGTATTAGCATCCATTTTAAAAGTCAGTGATAACGCTCCTAAATCTATCTACTTCTATTAGGGCTTGCGATTCGAGATATACTAGTACACTAATAGGAGCGTCTATAGGCTTGGCGAATTCCAGCCGCACTGAGATGTTTCCGCTCTGCTGTGGGGTTAAATGGGTATTTACGCTAGCAGATAAGTCAGGTGTAATGTCAAACGGATAAAGGTTAAATTGATCAATGAATTCTTCCTGCGTTACCCCATTACCAAGCTCATCACAATCACCTGCAATATGTGTCAGATTACTATAGGCTCTGGCACAAAGAGGTAACACAGCGTCTGATGAATAGTCCGTACCCATTGTTCCACCCAAAGCAGTGCCATTAACGTATAGTTATATTTTTAAGTCCGAAATTCTCGAATTTAAAGGCACTCTTTTTATATTTTCCATTCACCGAAACATGGTCCTGCATACCGATTAATATCCTTTTAGGAAGATTTCCCAGGGCAATGTTTTCTATCTGCTTCGATGCCAACCCTGCAGGAACCGTATATAGTTTGATTTGTACTGTTAATAGGATATTTCACTGTAGCGTTTAGTAAATTTTTCTCAATTTCTAGTTGTTTTGGTGAACTTAATTTCACTCGCCGTACGCGGAGGTACGTGTCCATAATGAGAACGACAACGGGCTTTGCACCCTCTTCTTGATCAGCATCCAGATTTAAGCAGATCTCAAGACTCGTGCGGGTGAGCTTTATTTTCATATCCACCCCGTTGACAAGCAACTTCTGGAAAGTGAAATCTGTGTGCAACCGTCCAAAACACTCGTATATTTTCTTTTTAGAATTTTTAAATTTGTCCTTTATACTACTTTCATCTTTAGTTTGATAATATCCCTCGGCACTTAAAAAGGTAGCCTTCGCTTCTTTGGAAAAGTTGAGGACATTTTCCAGATAGGCGCGTAGATGATAGTACCCCGTGCCTGCCGATATGTTGGTCTGATTTAAATATACGTCACACTGGTTGAATATGGAGTGCAGAAAGTTTGTTTCAGGGTATACAGCATATTTGTCATCGCAGACCGTTCCATCAGAATGGGCTATACGTAGCTTAGCGTACATGTGCACACAGCTTGGATCAAAAAAGTAAGGGCCTGAGCTGGGTATCACGAATTCTATAGGTGCACTTGGGGAACTAATTGTGTTTAAAGGGTTAATTGTAATAAAGTCACTGTGCTCAATAGAAACTTGGGTTGGAGGCAGCTCAAAAAGGGACAGCTCCGATTTACAGCATTGTGAACTACATGGGTGGATGAAGCGTGCCATGGCGAAATAGTGACTCCTCTCTCGACAAGTGGTAACAAACTATGATTCATGAGATCAATGTCCTTAGCTTATATCAGTCAAAAAAGTGGTCAACTATAGGTTTCATTCGCTTACAGCACTTCTTTTTTGATAGCCTTTTACGTTTAATACCACGTGACCCCTTCTTCCGGGGAGCCCTCTTCTTCTTCTTCCCGCCACCACGCATTTTTCTCTTTGCATCTTTGATGATTTCGTCCCGTGTACGCTTTAAATGTTTTTTTAGAGCTTCTTTAGGTTTAGCCCCGGCCAATATGTCTTCTGCAGTGTTAAGGCCTGATTGTAGCGCTTTCCTTCCGAGGTATCTGGCCCCCCTCTTCAGCAAAGGAACAGCCGTACGTAGTATGGATGAAAAAATGGATCCAAGTCCACTACCGCGCTGGTATCTCACCCCTCGATAGACGGTGAAAGGCTTTCTATCCATTATAACTCAGTGCGTCGAAAGTGTAGCTTCACTGTTAAGCTCCCGTTACCGAATGGGAAGTTTTCACCCTCAATCGTTCTTATATATATTGAGATATTGGTTATTAAATTAGTTGCGACATTCACATAATGGGGTCTGTCATATGTAATACTCAAACTCCTTCCTCTATGGTTGGGGATGTGAGCAATGCGCAGCAGGCGTGCCTGGGTATCCCCAACAAACTGGTGCTCCACTATATTACTGTAAATATAGCACATGTCTGGACCTTTCAGCCAATTTCTCCATCTTCAATTGATACATTAATCTGGACAAGTCATGCTGTGTCTCGTGAAATGTCTCTCTTTGGAAGGCTGCGCTATATCGGCCATTTGCTAGAATTTGGAACTTTCTATGGTCTTTAATACGTCTGTTAGTCTTTGATTTTAGGATTAGTGTATGTGCAGGGTTGTTTACGATTTCGTATACTAAATCATTCGTAAGGTTTGAGTTTCTTAAACTTACGTTTAAGCCTCTCACAACATCCTCGGCCGAACCATATTGACCCGGTCCGTCTTACTTCTGTACTGTAATACCGTGCAACCTTAGTCCGAACGATACGCATAGTTTCATCCATAGCTACCCCAGCTTTTTCACACTCGTCAATGTCTCTAAGAATCGTAAAAACGGGTTCTTTATGTTCAATATTTAAAAAGATGGTGTCCAGCTGAATTTCGCACATCCCCACCTCATACGAATCACGACCCAATTCAATGTGCTTGTGGAGTTCTGTTACAAAGTTGGCTAATGTGTTGTTAGGGTGTACAGACAGGGACGAGGAGGACGGGAGTGTGACGTAGAAATGGTTAGGAGCCATGTTGCATACTATTTAAGCTTCATTATTGCATCAGCTTTTATATAGGTGTTGAAGCTTTCTGGGTATCCTAGCCATTTCACCAGGTACATTTTTCTCTTTCCTGAACCTTTGCTTCCTAAAATTTTCTCAATTTTAAACACATTTTTTCCTAAATTAAACGCAACTTTCTGCAATTCCTCGCGGTAAAGGCCTGCTGAGATTTCTTCCCCATTCAAATCTTCAATGTAATACATCATTATCTCACCTTTAGGTCTCATAGCCCTAACTTTAAAAATTTCGCGTGTCCATCCTTGCTCAAAACCCTTTGCGAATTTATTCCCCGAACGCGACAGCCTTACATAATCATTAATTTTGAAGCGCGCCGAGTGTGGTAGTGGTGATCCATCTCTTCTCGGGAGCGTACCTCTTTCTAAAACTTCGTTAGGTGTTGTCCCAATCGTGCGATGGTGTGAGCGGTTGTAGGATGAAGCCAATGATTCCAGTGTGTCTAGAAATCTGTATGTGTTTTTATGTGTAAAATAACGGTGCATGCGTTCCTTTATGGTGCGCTGAACTCTTTCAGCTAAAGAAGCCTTATGTATAGAATTGGTTGTGTAATAGCTGATATTAAACTCTGTCAACATGTTCTGAAAAGCACGGCCTATAAATTCCTTCCCCATATCCGTACAAAAATAGCCAGGAACCCTAGTTTCTTTTAACATTAGCGTTTTGGTGGCTTTAGCAACTGTTTCAGGTGATTTATTTTTCAGAGGAACTAGCCACAGATATCTAGAGAATACGTCTATTATGAATAGAATGTAGCGGTAACCATCGTTATACACAGAATATCTTTGCGTCTGTTAAATCTGCTTGCCAAATAGAATCAATCGAGGAAGCCGTTGTCTTGGCTGTTTTAAACCTTTTTCTCACAGGCTAATGAAGCGTATAAGCGTCCTGCTCCCTCAAAAATATTTCAACATCTTTTTTTCCTACTCCGTAAACACTTCTGTACAGTCTATCTACGCCGCCGTAAGAGGATGGGTTAGAAATATCATAATAGCGTTTAGTTAATACGTTAGCCATTTGCGTATTTTAGAGGCACGTGGGTAGGGTTGGTTTAACCTCTTCTTGCTCCTCTTCAAAGGTGTTACCGCCGGGGGTGACGGCGCCTTCAATTGTGTCACATGCGTTGCATGTTCCAAGTCTTTTAACCTGTTCAGATTTCCTAACAACGTTTTAGGGACATTTATTTGTTGTAGTCTTGCTTTAATATGCTTCCATCCTGATGGTGATGGCCTATCCCACTTTCTCACCAGATCATGGACAATGTCTACGATATTCGATCCCTGTACCTTTGATCCTTCCACAATGATCTCGCCTGTATCGGTCCATTGTATGGCTGGATCCTCATTCAATAGATTATAAAGACTTAAGCCTTTACTCATCAATGTATGTGGGAGGGTGCTTTTTAATACATGTTCGATATGTTGTGTGGCTAACCCCTTAATTTTTGGTTGGTCAGCTGTATCGTCGGGCTCAGATCCTATGTCGCCATGTCCATCGTCCCCCGTGATGTGCCTAATAACCACAGGAATCTCTGTAGGGCTCTTATAATTTTCGTACTCGTGAAGAAATTTCTGCAGAGCTTCTTGGTATAAGATTCTTTTCTCATCAGGTGTTTTTTCACTGTTTAATAGGGCTAGCAATTCGCTTTCCATTCTTTTAAGTCTGCTTTTACGGGGATCTAGATGTGTCTGGATTCCTTTGCAGTGAAGCGTACACCTCGTGGGGAATCACTACCACTTTCTTCATTATATTAATCGTCAGTAAAGGACCCAAAACTGAAAATAAGATGGGGAGAAATGACCCTCCTGTTTGTACAATAATTCGTTTTTTCTTCGCTACAGTTTGACTTTTACGAGCGAGTGCACGTATTATGTTCTTGTAGCGGCGTAGGCGAGCCTTCTGAGGGGTTTTCATTGATACATTGCAATTTATAACGTTAAGACAGATTTCACAGATGCATTTTAAAAAGTCGGCGTCGATATTTTTAATAAACATCTGCTGCATTGCCCGGGGCAGTCGATGATAGATTTTTATTAATTCACAGTATTTCTTTAGTCTCTTTGTCATTCTGGAATATACACCGTTTCAGGCTCGTTTGGAAATATATTCGTTCGTAGAAGCACTCTAAACGTGTTTCGCGGATGAAGGTCGCAAAGCAAATATCCGTAACGCGTGCTTGTAGCTTATTTATAAACTTCCAAAAACTCCTTACGCTGATTCGGGAACATTTGATTGGCTAATACCCCAATTTTTGATACATCTCTACGTTGCGCGAATAAGACTAGATATTGCGTATTTAACGACACATCGCGCATGTATCTATTTTTGAAAAATAGATTCTGATTGATGAAGAACACGCTTATGTTAAGATGGTGGGAGAATACTGTAAATGTCTCGGCAAACGTTTTATCCATCTCCAACATGAGATCGTCAATTACAATAACTGTATGTTCATTTCCCTTTAACGAATTAACGTCATATACGCCTTTGTGGAACAAAATATCATCTTGGTACTCGTTGAACACTGATTGATACGTCGAATAGCACCATATAACTTTATGCACAAATTTCGAGAACATCTCTCCCTTTTCTTTAATGATTTTAAGCATAAACACAGTTTTATCACATCCTGTAGGTCCAGATATAATACATGTGGATGGACTCGTGAATCTGAATTTTTCTACAGAGTCCATTTCTAACACGTCACACTCCTAAGTGGGTCATTTACAAAATATTACAAATTTTGAGTGCTGTTCCTTATATTTTGCTTTCTTCCACAGAACCGTGAATGACGATGAGGTAGAGCACCCCATCATTGACATTACGGATGACCTCGACGACAGTGTAGTTGTGATCTCCTTCCCTGCCAACGAACCCTCACCAGCGATACCGGTAGCACGTCCAAAGCGGAGGTATGAGAACCCCACGTCAGGTATAAAGCGACCGAAATACGCGCCTGTTGCAGCGGTAATAGATCCCCAACCCTGAACCTCTTACGCAACAACCCCCCCAGCAGCACCTCCCGCTAATATATCCCCTTATTCATCTGCCACAGTTGCCCCCCGTTCTGTTAAGTCTACAATAATAGATCCCCAACCCTCAAACTCCTACGCAACAGGCCCCCCAGCAGCACCTTCCGCTAATATATCCCCTAATTCATCCGCAACAGATGCCCCCCGTTCTGTTGAGGATGTTATAACGTTCGAGTTGGTGCGCTCCGCAGCCCCCACCCCAGCCTTGACTAGAAATCGGTATAGAGTCAGGGTCGACCCTAGAGCCATGTATAGCAATGGAATTGAGCGCGGGCTACGCCGGGTTGTACAGCGTATTGTAGAGTTTGCTCTTCAGAATCGCGACGAGCGTGAAGTCAGAACGAGTCTGTCCTTTGGATTCGGGTCAGATGACGGTGATGTAGATGATTATTGGGTGATTGTGCCATTTAGACGTTTGGCGACTGAAGATGTAGAATATATATTAGGCCGTATAATGCAAGCCGCCCAAAGTAGTACAGCCTTTAATATGAACAACTTCACGGTAAATATTGATCGTGTATTCCGTGTTGCGGGTCATAGTGCCATACCGTATACTCTTAACTTCAATTCTCCGACTATTTACCGAAAGCATATAAACGTCGATCGTGGTTGCGGCTTTATAGCAGTACTCTTAGCACGTATGTTTACTGTACAAAATACACAGGCCCAAAAAATTTGGTTGCCTACGGTCGTGGAGCGTGCCCGTAAACTAGCTGTAGACTGTGAACTTGAATTTGACTGTAATATGGGTCCTGAAGAGTTGAGAAGGGTAGAACAGGAAATGAATGTCCGTATAGTTGTATTTGGGCTGGATGATCGTCGTAGGACTGTGTATGTTTTTAAAAGCTGTGTGAGAGATCGTACAAGACCCCTACTTATTTTAGGATTGTCAGGGACAACGTATCTCCCCATCCGTAATATAAAGTCGCTTTACGCGAGTTATGACAAAAGTCGAAAATATGGGAGACCATGATTTGTGTAAGGGGTGCCTCGAGTTTGCGGATGATATTGTGAGACATTGTAAAGAATGTCACATGGTATGTGAGCAGTGTAAAAGCACCAAATGTGAAAGCCGTGTAGTTGAAGCTGAGAAGAGACTGTGATGTGTGTAGACGCACATTTTTCAATAATAGCTGTTTTGATTTCCATAAATCAATTGGCACGTGCAGGAAAATGAGAATCTGTGAATGTGGTATGTTTCACACAATGGATAATTGGGGAAAATTTAAGCACAAGTGTGACGTAATTCACTGTCCTACATGCCAGGAGGAATATAAGGCGGATGGAGTAAAGCATGTGTTATATGAAAGATGCTAAGCCTAAAAATGACCCTTGTATAACTGTATACTACGATATAGAAACATATACGAACGCTGAAACCAAAGAGGTAATTCCACATTTACTTGTGAGCCAGACCATCTGTGATGAGTGTATGGGTAACGAATGTGACGAGTGCCCCAAATGCGGTAAACGGACAAACGTTTTTAAAACGAATGTCCGCGATAGTCCTGTGAAACTATTTGTGTCCTATATTGTCAAGTTAGCCGACAAGTTCAAAAAAATGACTGTGTATATTCTCGCCCATAACGGGGCAAAGTTTGACACGCAGTTCCTTTATAAGGAGTTGCTTGAACACGAATCCTCTGAGATATTTACAGGTGATCCATTGAAAAGAGGCAACAAATTAATACAGATGCAAATAAGAGGCAATGTACAATTTAAAGACACTTTATTATTCACACCTTGTAAATTAGCAAAGCTACCCAAGGTGATGGGAGTAGCAGCTGGTTTCCAAAGGATACTTCCCTTACACTTTCCTCACCAGCGAGACTTTAAACTACGTAGGCCCACCACCACCCAAACATTATTTTGACTGTATGGATGAACGTGAAGACTTTGATCGATACTACAACAAGAAGCCCTTGTGGTTTACTTGTAGAGTAGGAGACATTATAAAGAGTAGAGATAGGGCTTATAGGCTATATAAGTGCGATAAAGATAATCTGTTGTAACGAAACAACTACATATCTCTAAGGCGTGAAGCTAAAAGTGTAATAAAAAAGTCAAAACGCGAATTTGAAATCTCCATAGCTCGTGACGGTAAAAACCCCAAGCGATTCTTTCAATACGTCAATAATAGAAATCCAGTAAAAAGTGTCTTAGGTCCATTAAAAAATGTAAATGGAGATCTAGTCTCTGAAAACAAGGAAATGGCTACCTTGCTAAACGAAATTTTTACGTCAGTTTTTACTATAGAAGATGTAACGAATATCCCTACGGTCATAGACATAATACCTTTTGATAATGGTAATATTTTGGATAATATTGTCGTTAGTGAAGGGGAAGTAATGCGCTATATTGATAAAATGAAAACGCGTAAATCACCGGGTCCGGATTCCATATATCCCATACAACTAAAAGAATTAAAAGATAGCATTTTTGTGCCGCTAACAAAGATTTTTAATGCGTCTACTTCTGAGGGGTGCGTACCAGATAATTTCAAGTTAGCAAACAAACGTAACACCTATCTTTAAGAAAGGCGATAAAGGTGCGGCGGGAAATTATAGGCCAATCAGTTTAACGTCTGTTGTAGGTAAGCTTTTGGAATCAATAATTAGGGATCGTATAGTCGAACACTTAGAATACCATAAACTTGTTAGAAATACGCAGCACGGATTTAGGCGAAAAAAATCTTGCTTAACTAATCTTTTAGAATTTTTCCAAAGCGTGGTTGACGATTACGATAGACATCGGGCGGTTGATGTAGTGTATTTAGATTTTCAAAAAGCGTTTGACACCGTGCCGCACAAAAGACTCATTGAAAAAACTAAGGCTCATGGAATCAGGGGTGTAGTAATAAATTGGCTAGAAGAGTGGTTGCGAGGCAGGAAACAGAGGGTGGTCGTTGATGGAGCGGAGTCGTGCTGGGCTAATGTAGCGAGTGGCGTTCCTCAGGGTTCAGTATTGGGCCCCTTGCTTTTTCTTATATATATTAACGATTTAGATGTCGGCCTAGTCAGTACAGTTTCAAAGTTTGCGGATGACACGAAGCTGGGTGGTAGGGCGATTAATGACGAAGATAGAGGTAAAATTCAGGAAGATCTGAATAAAATCGTTGATTGGTCAGTCACATGGCAAATGAGATTTAACGTTGATAAGTGCAAAATTTTGCATATAGGTTCGCATAACGGTAAATTTGCGTATAGTATGTCAGGGAAAGATTTAACAAGCGTAGAGCAGGAAAAAGATTTAGGAGTTATAGTCACTAGTGATTTAAAAGTAGCGAAACAAAGTACAGCAGCGGTCAATAAGGCGAACAAAGTGTTAGGTTTTATAGCTCGAAATTTTGAGTACAAATCGCGCGATATTATAGTTCCACTTTATAAATCATTAGTTAGACCCCATTTGGAGTACGCGGTCCAATTTTGGAATCCGTATATGCGCAAAGAAATAGACAAAATCGAAAGAGTTCAAAGACGAGCAACTAAGATGATTCCGTCGCTTAGGTCAAAGTCGTACGAGGATAGGCTTAAGGAGTTAAAATTGACAACACTCGAGACCAGGAGGTTAAGGGGTGATCTAATCCAGGTTTTCAAAATTATGAATGGGTTCGATAACGTAGATAGAGATAGCTTTTTCGAAATATCTCAATATAATAGGACTAGAAATAACGGGTGTAAGTTGACAAGTAGAAGGTTCGAGACAGCAGTTGCGAAAAACTTTTTTAGGCATAGAATAGTAAATAGCTGGAATAGTTTGCCGGTAGAAGTAATTAGTAGCACGTCTATAAACATGTTTAAAAATCGATTAGACACATATGTTGATAGAAAGGGTATAGTTTAAGGTAGTAAAATTAAGGCTTTGTGGGGATAGATCCCACAGCTCAACACAAGTGTTGTCGGATATAGGGAGGCAGCGTCTTGGGTTAGGGGATACTCTGTCCTTACACACCCCATTTAAAGAGATTCTCTGCCGAGCGGTGCCCCCCATAGTACTGTGAGGTATTGAAAAACTCATGATCTTCACTTGCCCCACAAACACCTTTAAATGGGAGACCCAAAATGGGTCGATATGGACCATGACTTGATGGATACCGTAATGAAATTGACTGGATTCTTTGGATCCGATATATTTGCATGTCCTTTATAAATAGATATAGAGTGTAACATATTTGTGGATAGTAGTCTATTATGACTTGATCCTCTGGATCAGAGATTCTATCTTTAATTTTAAATCGATAATTAATTAGTTTTAAATTGATAATTATTTAGTTTCGTAAAAATTGGTCGTTGCCAATTTACCGGCAGTTTTTACATAAATTTCTTGTTCTTGTGGTTCGGAACCCACGTAAAATTGTAGGTCCCCTCCGCCACCACGGAGGACATACACAATACACGAACACAGTTAGGTAGACCAGCCATGAGTGGATCCTAGGGTCTTTGTTGGTCTGAAACATTATAACATTATAACAATATAGCTGATGAATGTGAGCGTTATTGCGTGAATGATGTGCGCGTGCTTAGAGTATGTTTCCAGGCCTTTAGAAGGATGTACATAGCCCGTTTCAAATGCGATCCGCTGCAAGTCGCAACCACCATCGCATCATTATGTTTTACGGTGTTCAAGAATAACTTCATGCCTAAAGACACCTTAGCCATTATTCACCGAAACAACCCCCGCAGTTACGGACACAAGGCTATTTACTGGCTCATACAACTACAGCAACAGACAGGTGTATACATAAAGCACGCCCGCAACACGGGTGAAGTACCCATTAAGATTAATGGACGTGTTTTTTGGGTTGATGGGTTAAGTGAAAACCGTGTCACTGGTGAAGACTGTGTACTCCTTTAACGGATGCTGGTGGCATGGATGCCCCCGTCCTGAGTGCGGAATCGCCGGAGATATCCACGGTAGATCTCCTGCCGACTGTCTTGCATGGACCCGCACCCGCGATCAGCTTATAGGATCACAGTTCACTCACAAAGTCTTGTGGGAGCATGAATATGATGCACGGATGGAGACAGACGAGGTGTACCGTGAGGAAATAAACACGATCAAGCGTTCAATGGTGCTGGATCCTCTCAAATGTGGTGATAGCTTGTTTGGAGGACGTACAAATCCATTCAGACTATACTTTCCACCTACGGAGGGTGTGAAGCTCCATTACTACGATTTCTGTTCTTTATACCCATACGTGAAGAACAATCCGTACCCCGTGGGCGCTCCTGAGAAACTGGTGGGACCTAACCTGCCATCCATCAATGAATTTTCAAGAAATTTGAATGATCGTTACTTTGGGCTCTCTTTCGTAGACGTACTACCCCCACGCAACTTATGGATGCCAATCTTACCTGTCGTTATCGACGACAAGCTCATGTTTCCCCTGTGCGTAAAGTGCGCGGAAGAGGATAACGGCGATTGTAACCATATACCCCACCAGCGTAAGATCAGAGGCGTATATACAAGTCCTGAGCTGGCCCTAGCCGTACGCCATGGTTATAGAATACTGAAGATACATGAGGTGTGGAGGTTTCAGAAGCTACCCAACCTTTTCACACCATATATAAACGCATTTTTGAAGGATACGGTTGAGGCATCAGGGTATCCGCGAGGAGTTGATACCGAAGATGAAAAGTCTGCCTATATTCAAGGTTACCGCGACCGCGAAGGTATACAACTTGATCGTGTCCAAATTGTAAAGAATCCTGGCAAGCGCTTTAGTGCAAAGTTGTCTAAACAGTCTATGGGGAAAATTTGCGCAGAATACCGGCAAAGGGAACATTCAATTGGCACAAAGTTATAGTGATGTCTGGGATTATGCCAATGCTCCCGATAAAGAGGTCATGGAGATCGTGAATGTAGGTAATACTTACATAATAAAGTACAACACTGAATTGGCCACAGATACCTCAAGGGTTACAAACATACCTGTGGCCAGCTTCACAACAGCCTACGACCGTATAAAACTTTGGGGTATATTGCATTTTCTTGTGCGGAGAGTATTGTATGCCGATACAGATAGCGTGATATTCACAGAGAGGGAGGGTGAATACATGCCCGCTATTGGGGAGTTCCTCGGCGAGCTCACTGATGAGATCAAGGATGAGTATGGGGACAACGCATACGCCGACTCTTTTGTCTCAACAGGACCTAAAACTTATGGGGTACGGGTCAGGGTGGGGGAGGATATGAAATATATCGTGAAGGCAAAGGGTATTACGCTCAACCATGCGAATCGGCGGGTTGTTAACTTTGAATCGTTGAAGGATCTAGTGTGTTTGGACGATGAGGGCGAACGACCTCCCCAACTAATTGTAGGCACCCACAATTTTCGGGCGCAGAAGCTGGGGGGCGTGAAGGAACTTAGGGGTACGGTGTGCCGTAACACCTATAGGAAACGTTACCAGTCACCTGGTACCTATGATACCGTACCCTTTGGATACCATAACGTTTGATGCTTCTATTGTTAACTGACACGTATTTGTCTTGTATATAATCGTATCTATTGATTTATTACACGTATTTGTAAATATATATATAACTTGAACATCTCGTTTATTAAATCGTATTTGTAAATATATATAACTTGAATATCTCGTTTATTAAATAAATCATGTTTCAATTAGCGTTTCACTTTCTCCTTTGTGTGTGTGTGTGCGCGCGCGCGCGAGCAGGTGAAAGTTCTAAGCTCCGCCCACTGTAAGACCGTGAGTCATGCTACTATCTGGGAGTCCCTGCGTGGTCAGTCGACTGCAGTAAGCCCGAGATCAGACGTGTATTCAGAAGAAAAGATCAGACGTGTATTCAAATGGCTACCTTTAATATTGCTTGTACAACGTTTATGAAATGGTATTCAGCAGTGCTAGGATGTGGTGGATACCGAAAAACTTCCTATTTCCCCCTCCTATGCCTCTTTTAAAACCACATTGGATTGTGCGAAGTTCCAAGATGTACAAGTACTCTACGGATGTTCTGGTGAGACCGTTGAAGGCTTTCATTGCACAGACGATGTGCTGAAGTATGCTGCAGAGCTAAACTTTATAAAGTCTCACATATACCGTGAAGTAAAAGAAACGCGTGCAGAAGAGAAGCAGCAGGTATAGATAATGAGTCTTGCGGATGGGTGGTGTGACAAGCGGTATTACGTCATGCTACACCATGTCGATTACTCACCCTCCGACTGAAAATGTGAATCTCGTGATCATGGACAATCTTAAGTATTTTTATCACTATATTAATGTATATCATGATGAGGTTCGTAGTGAGGTTGTGGCTAGTGCCCTGCGTGAGTTTTTAACAGACTTTAGAGACGAGTATCGTTTGATGGGCAGAAAGGAAAAATATGAGCATATGTTCCTCTCAAATAGTGCGCCGGAGTGTGAAGATGTTTAGTAAAACATAAAATGTGCCTAGTTCTTATCCTGAGGGAAACTGTCTGGTGCGTAGTCTGGTAGTGATAAAATTAATTCTTGTACCGGAAAAACAAATATGTACAACAATTCGGTGCGACTCGCGGATCATACGAACAACCCCATTCACGTATCATCGAGTCAGCCGCCCGTCGAACCGTTCCTGCCTACCTGCGTGCCTCACACGGCTCATAGTTATCTCAGAGCTTGAACCGAGTGGACGTGCGCTCCTCGAATACGATGGAACTTCCTTTGAGCAGCATTCTCAACGCCTCGTACGATGTGTCCGTGACGAAATCGTTGCGCGTGTTCAGGCGTAAATCCGGTACCGTTAGCTATGTGCTGGAAACGGAATGCAGACAGACAAACAAACAAACGGGTTTATTTAAGTGTCGAGATGAATAGAATCTTCGTGATAGTTGAGAAGTGGAGTGAAGATCGTTATAAAATACCTGCTAACGTAGGTACAAGAAGAGAGCAGATTAGTGACGCACCCTCATACGCCGTTGTATGTACGTTGTGTATAAATAACGATCGGCCGTGCATTGATATACGGCTGATGTGGAAGAATGCTTCTGATAATAACGCTCTTGTTCCTACGCGAAACCGTTTCATCCTCGACAGAATGTTTGAAATCGTCGGATTCCGCAAGCTGAAACCTATATTAGACGCACGTGTTACGGATATGCTTTATTTTGATACAGTACTTGAATACGCATACACTGCTCTGCTCGACGGGTTTACCGAGTGTAGGGCTGGTGAGAATGGTCTAGAGCTGGACGTTTATTTAAAAAGTTTAGACTATTTGAAATACCATGAAATTTGGTACAAAGCAATTGATCGGTACAAGGCTGAGCTCACCTACACCGTTCACCCTGAAGAACTATTTCTTTATATAACGCGCAGGTGTCGTAACGATTTAGAAGATTATTTCAATTGCCGCTATGTTGAGTGAGTTCACGATTGAAAAGCTCGAGTCGGTAGAAATAAACCCTCGATTGGAAAAGCGTGTTTATAAACTTGTGTTTAATAATGTAGCTAACGATGAACTCTTTGTGCGTGCTTTTGATTGTATTCTAGACGTATTTAAAGATGATTTACTAACCGGTTGTAAAGTGAGAACAAAAATAGTACTGAACGATATGAAAGCCCTTCATATCGAATACAGGTTTCCCTATACTTTAAGCGGTGAAATATTATTAAACCGCGTATACTGCGTAATGCAGAGCAATAATGATGTAATTGTAAACTCGATTAAGTGCGAGTTTAGTATTTTGAAAAAAAAGTGAAATGTAATTATATATTTTGCTTGATATTTCTCCTGTACTGTTATGATTATATGCATATTTCTATTATTATTGAAATGTATATTTATTTCTATATATCTCCATAATTGTGTGTGCATATATTTTTTTTGATTATACGCATATTCCTCAATTATTATTGAAATGTATATTTATTTCTATATATCTCCATAATTGTGTGTGTGTGTATATTTTTTTATTATATGCATATTCCTCAATTATTATTGAAATGTATATTTATTTTCTATATATCTCCATAATTGTGTGTGTGTGTACATATTTCTTATTATTGAAACGTATATTTATTTTCTATATATTTATAATAAAAAGAATGATGCAATGTTGTTTTACTTAATTCTAATTATAACATGTTACGCCTTCTAAACCTACTAGCGGAATTCTAAATGTATACAATGGTATCTGGCAATGCTAAAAAGTGGTATCTGGCAACTCTAGCCATTTACGCCTTCTAAGCCAACTGGCTGATTAGGCGTATATAATAATGTATACATTGGTATCTGGCAACTCAGTCTTCGATTAGAATTAAATATATAGCACAAACTGAATACATGGCGCTATCTGGCAACTCAAGCCATTTACGCCTTCTAAGCCAACTGGCTGATTAGGAGCCTATAAAACAACGCCTACTCGGCTGAAGTCTTAATATGCACTTGGCTCCTGTCAGGTGAACACCTCTCCTCCTTTCTCTCGGGGGATAACGCCGCCTCCAAGTTTTCCTTGTTGCATCTGCAGCATCCCCCCTTTGGGTTTTTCTGCAACGCCCCCACCCCCCTTTGCAACATTACGTAATCACTTGCAACATTCCTGCACTCTAACCTTTTGCGGCTATACTACTAGGGTGTGCTGCACAGTTGTCAAGAAGCAGCAGAATTTTTCAACTTCTGTTGTAATTCCACGTCCCAACTCATTAGTCATTTCTTAAAAATGTAGCAGTTACTGGCCCAATAAAACAGCATGGTGTCCCAAATAAGCGAAGCAAATTCTGGTTATATTCTCGATTTGTTTTTGCTCTTCAAGATTTGTCCCAAATAAACAGCTGCCCCGATTAACCAGTGGCCCTATTAACCGGAATCTACTGTGTGTATATATATATATGATGCAAACCCACAAGGAAGAAGAAAAATGATTCCAAGGCCTTTCGTGTATTCAGAAGTACATTCATTCCATGACGAGGTGTACTTCTAAATAAGCACACCGGACAAAAAATTAGTCACCCCTAATAGCACCGATAGTAGGAAGTTCAAGGTCACACAGAGGGCGCTGATGTAGCATTGGTAAGTGACAAGTAGCGGTGACGTAGCACACAGGATCAGATCTGTTTCGTGAGGTGAAGAACAAAGTGTGTGTTGGATATAGTCTGCAAAATAGGTCGTGAGGCAGACGTTACTCAGTGGCAAAAAGGAGCCATCGTGTTTGGCAGAGCCCACGGACACAAAATGTCTGAAGTAGCCCAATTTGTTGGTGTGTCAACGCGTACTGTCCAGCGAGTTTACAAAGAGTGGTGTAGTTCGCAATCAACTGAAAATCGACGGCGTAACTGTGGCCGGAAAACAATTCTCGACAATAGGGAGCGCCGCCATGTTTCTCGTCTAGTAACTGCAAATCGTTTTCAAACCAGAGAACAATTGCTCCAAGAAACCAATGAGGTTCTCCAGCGACCAATTTCCGAACGGACATTGCGACGAGAACTGCATGCGATGGACATCTGGAGCAGGGTACCACGGAAGAGGCCGCTGTTAACAGCAGGTCACAAATTGGCACCTTATAAATGGGCTCAGAGGCACAAAAACTGGACTGCGGCAGATTGGAAACGTGTAATTTGGTCCGATGAGTCCCGTTTTTGTTTGTTCTTCAATGATGGGAGGCGACGAGTACATCGCAGGTCCAATGAAGCCTTTAATCCTGAATTCGTCGAAGGTGTTGTTCAGGCTGGAGGTGGTTCCGTGATGTTCTGGGGATGTTTTTCGTACCACGAAATGGGCCCTCTCGTTCCAGTGACGATGAATTAGAACCAGCAGGCGTACCTCCCCATACTATATGATGAATTGGTCTCTGCCTCGCCGGATTCGTGCGGTTATCAAGGCCAGAGGCGCCGTCACACGTTATTAGGTACATTCTGAGAGGGGTGACTAATTTTTTGTCCGGTGTGCTTACATGAAAGGCCTTGGAATAATTTTTCCTTGTGGGTTTGCATCATTCATTCATTTCATGTTTAATTGTGAAATTCGTCCTCCCATACTCGCTCCAGCATGTCCGTTGTCACTGACTCTACGGCAGTAACAATGCGAGTTCGGAGCTCATCCAAAGATGTGGGCAACGGTGGCACGTACACAGTATCCTTCAATGACTGTTTGTTGCTAGGCTAGGCCACAGCGTGACTTTGGAGCCCTCTCGTGGTGATCTTGTAAAACTCGGAGATTTCCTCTTTCATGTGGTGTATGCCCAGTTGATGCACGGTTGATAGGTACGGAAGTATTCTCAGTTGAAATCGGATGAATCACTTTGAATAGCCCGTATATATATATTTATTACGGTGGAGTGAAAATTTTTTTTTTTTTAAATTTCAAAATGCTTGGGGTCGTGAAAGTTGCGTATTTATGTGAAACGTACTGTGTGAAATTTTTGTAATTGTACGGCTATAATTAAATTGTGCACACTGAACTCAAAGTTTTTAAAATTGGCAAAATTACTAAAATTTCGCCATTTTTATTTTCATTTTTTTTTTGGACACGTACTATGTGAAATTTTTGTAATTTAATTTAAAAAACTGAAAATAAAAATGGCGAAATTTTAGTAATTTTGCCAATTTTAAAAACTTTGAGTTCAGTGTGCACAATTTAATTATAGCCGTACAATTACAAAAATTTCACATAGTACGTTTCACACACACACACACATATATATATATATATATATATTAGGGGAGGGGGGGGTCGAAACATATAAAAAATCGAGTTTCTCCAATTCCACAGTATGCACGTAGTTGGAAATAATGATCTCAACATCTTGTAAAAAAAAAATGAATATATGCAACCCCCCTTACCCCTTTCATAGCATCTCCACCATTTTACTCTCTCCACAGATATAAACCCCAAATGTGACAATCATGAATTATATTAAGTCTTATTAAGTAGATTAGATTAATTTGGATAGATTATTTAGATAGAGTTTTAGATAGATTGAATAGATTACTTAGATTAATTTAGATAGATTAGATGAATTACAGTATATAAATTATTGTCATGTTTTTTTGTTTAGTTTCAGATTGTTATTTTCAGATTGTTTATGATTGAATGAGTTATGATTTAATTCCGAATGAGTTATATTAAATTCAGATTGAATGATTCAATTGCTAGAATTTAACAATTAGTGTCTTGTTATTAATGCTACTAGGCCTAAATAAGTGAAATCATGGCGACAAGAAGCAAAACGCACAATTCAACATTTGGTCATCCTGCAGAATTTCCACCTTCAAAGGCCGACGTATTTAGGCATTATTTATTGGTAAGAAAACGAGAAGAACTGATTTCGAAAGGTTCTAGAACAGCAAAAGAATGTTAGAGAATTGTCACTGAAGATGTGGAAGCCATTTGGGAGAAGTTTTCCTTTCCACATATAGGATTTGAAGGAATAGCTATAAAAGTTGAACGATTGATAGAATCTGCAGCAAAGCGCTAAATAAAGTACCATTAAAACAAAGAAACAACAGTTTTCAGCAGAAGGTGGAGACATTCGATGAAATGCTTGATATTTGCACTTGTACTTGTTACGATAAAAAAATCAGTCGAACCGATTGCAGATGTGATATTAGAGTTCCAATGATTGAGTGGGAGTCTTCTGTGGGGCAGAAACAAAGAAAAAACCAACTAGGACCAATCGACAGAGTAACGACTTCCGCAAGAAAAAGGACTCACGATAGAGTTAAAGGATTAGAAAGAAGAGCCAAGATAAGCCTAGATATGAATGTCGCCTCAACCAGCAAACTGGACCCTTTACATATTATGGAAGATGAGAGCATGGAAATTGATGATGACAGCGACGATATTGACTTTGTTCCGGATTTTCAGCCGAGAGAAAACCATCAGAACAGAATTATTTATGATAACTTAATAATAACAGCAGATAGATACCGTGTAAGTTACAGAGCTACTGCAGCTTTGAAGGATATGGGAATATTAGACGAAACCAATATGTTGGATAGGAAAAAAGTGGAAATAGAAAGAATATGTGTGGGTAAAAAGAACATAATCAAAGTGAAATCAGAGAACACACAGATTGAAGGCATCGGATTTGATGGTAGAAAAGATCAAACTAAGACAAAGAAGGGAATGGAGTACGAAGAACATTATGTAATAGTCAAAGAACCTGGTGATGTTTACATGGATCATATAGCTCCAGATAACAGAACTGCTTGTTGTATATTGCAGATGAAATAATAACTTTTATAGTTGATTCTAATAGCAAAGAATCCCTCAAAGCTTTGCTATGCGATGGCTCCCTAGTGAACACTGGCAGGATTGGCGGAGTGCTAAAATTGATTGAATTATATCTGGAGAGGCCGGTACAATGGCTGATTTGCCTTTTGCATGCAAATGAACTGCCCTTCAGGCACGTATTTGAAGCAATTAATGGAAAAACTTCGGGACCAAACACCTTCAAAGGTTCTCTTGGAAATAAACTCTGAGAGGATTTGACCAAACTGGATATAGTTTATTGGCGTCTAGGAGAATTTGTCTAAAACAATTCGTCTAAAATACAATTTGTCTAAATCAATTTGTCTAAAATAGTTTGTCTAAAATCAATTTGTCTAATAACAATTTGTCTAAAATACAATTTGTCTAAAAATAATTTGTCTAAAATACAATTTGTCTAAACAAACAATTTAATATAATATGGCATACAAATTGTTGCCTGATGTACAATGCTATTTATTACTTGCCACGCCCCATCTTAAAAGGTTACCTCTTGTGCGGAATAGTACATCGAAATAGTTTGTCTAACATAGTTTGTCTAAAAATAATTTGTCTAAAATACAATTTGACTAATAACTGAAGATAACTAGAAATGCATTTGTCTGCTTGATAAATTTGGAGTGAGGATGAAAAGATTGAAAATGGGTTGATTTTATTTCATAATATACCTAACCTAACCGGGTTATGGGTTCCGGGATAACTGATTTCGATGTACTATTCCGCACAAGAGGTAACCTTTTAAGATGGGGCGTGGCAAGTAATAAATAGCATTGTACATCAGGCAACAATTTGTATGCCATATTATATTAAATTGTTTGTTTAGACAAATTGTATTTTAGACAAATTATTTTTAGACAAATTGTATTTTAGACAAATTGTTATTAGACAAATTGATTTTAGACAAACTATTTTAGACAAATTATTTTAGACAAATTGTATTTTAGACGAATTGTTTTAGACAAACTCGCCTGATTCGAGTTTATTGTACCCCTGTAGAGGGCAACATTAAAGAAGTTTCAGCCGATATTGTTAAAAGTTTCAGCAGCGACCAAAAATATATGTATGAAATGTGCATTAGCATACAATCTGGACGCATCTCACAAGCGTTAGCCACCAGATCCCCAGGTGCCCTCCATCATGCAAGATGGCTAACACGAGCAAACAGGATCCTGCGCTTATATGTCTCTACACGGAATCCAGACAAAAACATCCAAGACCTAGTAAAAATTATGATGCTGGTTTACGATCTAGGCTGGTTTTGGATAAAGTCTCATCCAAAGGCAAATGAGGGAGCATCTAATTTTTGGTATATCATGCACTTGCTTAAAGGCTTAGATAAAAAGCATCGGATGATTATGGAGCGTGTCCTCAGAAATAACGCCTACTTTGCCCACCCAGAGAATATCATTCTCTCAATGATAACAGACACAAGAAGAGAGGTCAGAGAGCTGGCTCTTCAGCACATCATTCGAGCAAGAACTAGGAGCACCAATGCGAGAAATTTTGAGCTGCCAAAAACACTGAACTTTGAAGCAGACGATTATCCTAACATGATCGACTGGGACAACGAAACCATCACCCCTCCACCTATTTTAGAGAATTTGACAAATGATGATCTTCTTAAAGTTCGAAATGAACCACTTCAGCTTATTCCTTTTCCCTGTCACAGCCAGGGAGTAGAACATGCTGTAAATGTGGTAACAGAAGCATCACAAGATAGAATTGGTTACAAAAATAGACAAATTTATTTTGAATGTACTGGAGTCAAGAAAAAAGCTACCTGTGTTCCAATGGAAAGGCCAGTGGTGTCCAATGTTCCCTCTAATTTTTTTTAGTCCGTGTGCGCAAGAAATTTTCGTTGTGCATACATTTAGATTCATGGTGAAAAATTGTGCAAACTTTTCTGAGCATTATTATCTTCAAAATGAAATATATATAAATATTAAATACTTAATAAATATTATTTCCATAAGGTGATAGCTTGATCATTACGGTACTATTAAATGGATATTAAAAACTGCTTACAATATTATATATTCTTAAAAAAGAAAACATTTTATCCATTCTAAAAATATGAATAAAATAAAAAATAGTAAAATAAAATTCAACAAAATAAAGAAATAAAATAAAAATAACATTAACTGAAAATGACTGTTTTAGTTATCATTTCTCAAAACAATTTTTAGCATTTAGCAATTTAAAATAAAATATCAAGATTAATACATGATTTTATCCATTCACAAAATAGGAATAAAATAAAAAATAATTTTATTGTTTTATGAATTATGAGATAATTACTATTTGTTTTTATGCAAAAATAAGAAATAGAAGGTTTATATTTAATGCGTTAATGTATAAAAGAACAAATGCAAATACATAGAGTAAAAAATCCGTATTGCGTAATTACGCGGATGTCAGCGAAGTCGGGCGGAAAGGGTTAATACTTAAAACAGCGACTATAGAGTATGTTGATGCAAATGGTCAGACCTTGTGTGACGGTATATTTTTGAAATTACTTCATTTACTGTCGTGACTCATGATCCACTTGAGCCTGTGCGCATTTTATTTTGCTGTGTGCGCGGGTTTTACAATGCGTGTGCGCGCGCACACGCGCACACCTTAGAGGGAACATTGTACTGGTGTCAGTAATTTACAATTTTAAATTTCTTAAGGTGAATATTTTGATTTTAGTATGCTTCAATTGATTCTTTAAGTAGTATACGGAGAAAGATTTCTTATATATATATATATATAACTTACTTTAACTTTACTTATATCATTATTTACTTTACTCTGTCATTTATCAGGTTTTTTATTCAAAGAATTGGTTTCAATTTCATTTCAATTTAAAAAAAGGGGGGGCATATGCGACGGGTAGGGGGGGGGGCATATGCGACGGGTACGGGGGGGGGGCATAGCGGTGTAATTATGTAATTACACTATGTTGTTTAGGCGCCCAAAGGAAACTCCGAGCAGTGTGTAGAATAAGAATACAAAATTTTGACCCCCCCCCCCCCCCCAATATATATATACACAGTATATATATATAAATAATGAAAATTAAGTTTTAAAAATTGTAGACAAACCAAAATATCGGTAAGCAGCTTGTAGTCTTCAATCTCTCCATTTTTCCCGACTTTGGTAAAAAGTCCAAGTGCGACACCTGCAGCATGCGAGGAAATGTCAACACTCGCATCCATCAGTGCCAAACTTCCTCCGCAGACGGTCGCCATTGACGATGAACCTTCATAAATTCATTAGTTCAAGTTACTTCTAAATTCAAAGCGAGAACTTGAATTGTATTATTTCAATTTTTATTAAGTCATTTTAATGTAACACTTCTCAATTCTTTTATTTATATGAATGGGGGTGCGCAACGCGTGAACTATACGCAAACAAACATCCAAAGGCCACTTTTTTAAGGACAATATTGTATTGTTCGTGGGTAGAAGTTCTCCTAGAGGGGAAACCCAGCTTAATCTCCAGCAATGTTTAGATTAGAAACTTTATGCAAAAGAGATCGGTCCTACTTACGTCATGTGACAACTATTTCAATAGTTAACTGAAAAAGTTACAGAAGAGGATTGAAAGATGTGCCAATGTGTAAGTGAATTAACCGACCATTAACCATTTGAAGCCCGATTTAAATACGTATTAAAAACAAAATATTTTCACGAGAATCAAACACAAATAAAAGCCTTAATCATGTTTTTACAAGATTAATAAAAGTTACTAGGGTTTGGTGATAAATTCACCATGACTCTAAATGGACTCCTTACAACATTTGTGCAACCATAAAACTACACATCCTTCTTACAACATTTATTTCTGCAACCTTTGAGAATAATTTGTGCGGCACTCACGTTGTTGTCACACCAATGCCGTCTTGCTCAATAAAAAGCTGTAAAGAGAACGGATAAACCACACAGCACTTTCCAGGGCTACCAACCCAGTAGTTAAGTTCCAGGACAAATGACGCGTTGGTCCATATAGAGTCAATAGGCAAAATAATACAATTTAGGTACAAAACACTATTATGGGTCCGTATAGACTTGCTGGGCTGGAAAGAATTAACGCAAAGTTCAAATAGATTTCACCAATTAACGAAACCAAACGTGAATCACATCCTAATTTTGAAGTTACAAACCTCATTCTCCCTTTGGAAACTACAGTCTTCTCATCCCTAAGTAGATAAGTGTTTAAGATTATTAGTAGTAGTTAAAAATTACATATTTTAAACTAAAATATCATTAAGACTATTAAAAAGAAATTTAAAAAGCCATGAAAGTGAAAAAACTATGAAAGCGAGTGAATGGAAGCTGTGGTCTCGTCTAATAAATCTTAGATGGATAAGAATAAAGAGTGAAATCAAGAAAATAAATGCTCATTCTGAAGATATAACTTTACGCATGGGGTTAAATTAGATTCTGGTTTTCATTTGATTCCAAAATTTACCACTTTTGCTAGAGTTCTTATCCAAGACTTAGCATGAAAAGTACACCAGATTGGAATGGTACCTTATCTAAGAAGAAGATTCAACCAATTTTAGTCTGACGGCACAAACTGTAGATAGCTGTAAATGGATTTGCCATTTAAAGTAAATTCAGGCTTCACGCCCACCCGAGGAAGAGTGGCAAATGGATCTTAGATAGTAAATGAATGAGCCATATCATACAAATAACAGTAGCAATAAAATGGATTTGCCGTTTCAAGTAAATTCAGGCATCACGCACACCCGAGGAAGAGTGGCAAATGGAATCTTAGATAGTAAATGAATGAGCCATAACATACAAATAATAGGGGTGCATCGATATACAAATTTGGCCGATACCGATATATCTGTATCGGGCAGAAGCCGATACCGATATATCTTTACCTAACCTAATTTAACTA
This sequence comes from Bathynomus jamesi, assembly GCA_023014485.1. NCBI lineage: Eukaryota > Metazoa > Arthropoda > Malacostraca > Isopoda > Cirolanidae > Bathynomus > Bathynomus jamesi. Next base: position 77,636 of record JAJOZX010005369.1, on the reverse strand, counting down.
AACTAGAAAAATAGTTGTTTTATTAAATTAATTTCAATTCATATTTTTATTTATCACTAAATGTGCACTCTGGCAATTTAGAATTTTTACTTCGGACTTCCTAAGAGTGATATTATCCAATTTATATAATAAATAATAAAATAAAAAATTAAAAATTAACTATATAAACTTAAATTCTAACTTTAGATTTACTATATAAACATTACTATACCGGGTGTTTCAAAAGTCCCTCACTAATTTGATTTTCAATTTTCTTTGCAGCTAATCGACCAACGACGTTCATCTTGTGGTAAACTCTTGCTCAGTAGTTGAGAATTTTTTTGAGTCTACATTTGAAGTTTTGCTCCGTTTTCTTCTGCTACCATGCTGACTCTAGAGCAGAGGTGTAAAATCGCTGCATGGCAGGAGGTTTTTCAATCTGTGGTCGAAGTGCAGCGACGATTCCGGGCAGTCTACGGACAGCATTATGCACCGGATAGGAACACCATCGTCGCCACCCACCGGAAGTTTATGGAGACCGGATCCATAAAGGACAAACCACGATCAGGAAGACCTCGAAGTGGGCGGAGTGAGGAGAATGTCGAAACTGTCCATGAGGCGTTTACTCAGAGTCAAGGAAAGTCCATTCGGCGAGCTGCTGCGGAACTGAACATCAGCGCGACATCTATCCAACAGATTTTGCGGCGTGGTCTCAAGCTGTATTCGTACAAGATCCAGGTGGTTCAGAAGCTGGAACCTCAAGACTACGATTGCCGGGTGGAGATGTGTGAGACACTGCTGCATCACTACGAAAGAGACCCATCGATCCTGGAGCACATGTGGTTCAGCGACGAAGCTCTCTTCCACCTTTCTGGTCGCGTCAATCGGCACAACACCCGCATCTGGGGAACGAACTCACAATCCTGCGGAGATCCGTGAACATGAAAGGGACACGCCGAAATTGGTCGTCTGGTGTGCCATCTCCTCAGCTGGGCTGATTGGTCCGTTCTTCTTCCGGGATCAAGATGGAAATTCCGTGAACGTCAACGGAGACAATTACCTTCGTATGCTTCAGGAGTTCTGCATCCCCCAACTGTCAGCTGTAGCTGACATGCAAGAAGTCATTTTCCAGCAAGACGGTGCCCCTGCTCATTACTCGCGTGAGGTTCGCTCATTTCTGAATAAGCAGTTCCCGGATCGGTGGATTGGTCGCCATGGTCCCATCGAATGGGCTGCTCGCTCGCCTGATCTTACCCCATGCGACTTCTTTTTGTGGGGCTACATTAAGAGCAAAGTGTACGCCACCAAGCCGCGAGTCCTCCCCACACTAGAAGAACGGATCAGGAATGCGTGTGCTTCTGTTACTCCCGAAATGTTGTCCAATGTCGGCCAAGAATGCGTAAAACGGTGGCTCGCTTGTTTCGAAAAAGACGGTGCCCACGTTGAGGTGTACCAGTGACTTTCCAGTAGACTTATGAAGCCAAGTTTGATGCCACCAAAATTCTCATGAATCGTAGACTCAGCAACCAAATTGTCATTTGGTTCCTCTTGTAATTGCTATTTTAATACAATTTTAAAAATAATGAGGGACTTTTGAAACACCCTATCAAGGAATGCATGATACATTTTAAATAAGTGCAATAGGTATTAATTATTTTTTTTTTTTTTTTTTTCAGACTTTGATAAATAAATAATAAATATTCATAGGATAAAATGATAAATAATGATAAGATAATTTTAAATGATTTGCCGTTATAAATAGCATGCATAAATTTTGATTTTTGAAGTTTTGAATATTTTGATCATGTCAAAATCAATGTCCACTCCTCTTTGGGCTTATTTTGAAGTTCTAGTTGATTCTAGCAAAGCAAAGTGCCAGGTGTGTGGTACTTCTGTATCAAGAGGAAGTAACATTCCAAAAAAAATGACATCAAATCTAAAGAATCATTTGAAAATTAAACATCCAACAATTTTCCGTAAAGTAGAAAATCTTGCTGAGGGCGACAGATCAGATAAAATAGATACTCCATCCATAAGTCTATTTGGTAGAAAGGTGGAGGAACAAATCCAGTGCGGTAGCAGTTCTAAATCTGAAATTGCACCCAATATTGAAACAAATCAAATAAAGTCATCCGCAAGTAGTGAGGAAACCTCAGAGGTTGGCACGTGTGTTAAACAACAAACATTGAAAGAGGTTTGGTTCTGGAAAAGAAGCTTGAATGGAAAATAAATGATCCTAGGGCTGTGAAATTGCACTACCTCATTGGTGAAATGATGCCTACTGATCTCTAGCCATATTCAGTGGTAGAAGATTTGGGTTTCTGGAGAATCCTAAACCATTTGGAACCAAGATATAACATTCCTTCCAGGCGGTACTTTTCTGAAAACATTGTTCCCATGATTTATGATAGAGTAAAAATCAAGCTCAAAGGCCAACTACATGTTACACAATACTTAAGTTTAACATCTGATATATGGACGGCAACTCATGGCATGTATCCGTTTATAAGTTTAACTGCCCACTGGGTTTCTCCTACATTTGATATGAAAAAAGCAGTTCTCAAAGTTTCACATTTCCCAGGATCGCACACTGGCGAAAGAATATGTCAATTTTTCCAAGAATCCTTAACAGAATTTGAAATCAATATTACTAAGGTACACATGTTAGTTACAGATAATGCTAGCAATATGAAATTGGCGGCTAGTTCAAGTTTACTGGAGGAATCTCATCTGGGCTGTGCTATCCACACCTTGCAACTATGCATACAGGACAAACTTTTTGAAAAGCAAAGAAGTATCACTGACATTCTGGCTATTGCAAGAGACATTGTGGGATATTTTAACCATTCCAGTGCATCAAGGGAATTATTAAGAGCGTTTCAGAATCAGCTCAAATTACCAACACACTCATTGATCCAGGATGTTCAAACCAGATGGAACTCTGCTTACTATATGCTAGAGCGTTTGGTTGAACAAAAGAGAGCAGTCATCTTATTTTGTGCATCAAAGAAACGCAAATGTTTGGATGATAATCAATGGGAACTAGCTGAAACATTAGTGATGGTTCTGAAATACTTTGAAGATATCACAAAAGAAATGAGTAGCGAAACAGCAGTAGCTTTTCTGATAATACCGTTTATCAGAGTGATGGAAAATTATCTCGATTATGCTGTTCAAAATGTCAGTCGAATTAAAACCATACTTGGTGACTTGAAAACAACATTCAAACAAAGATTCAGTGCCTACACAACTAACAAAAAATTGATTCTGGCAACAGTGCTGGATTCTCGATTCAAAATGAAATTCTTAATGAGCAATGTTGAAAAAGAGGAAGCAAAAAGACTACTCTGGGAATCTTTTGTTTCACTCTTGAACTTGAAGAATCGAAACAAATGCACTGGCCAAGAAGGAGACTTGAGAGAGGAGTCAGAAAATGAAAGTAGTGGGACAGAGGGGGAGGGCAGTTCAAGCTCATCAACTTCTTCATCAAAGGCCAAAAAAAATCAAAGATATTTGGGCATTCTTTGACAAGAGACAGAAACATGAGAAGCTCGTTCAAGAACAAGAAGCATCAGCAATGGAATCAGATTCTGTTAAACCTGGGTGTTCAAGCTCAAGAAAAAGAAAGCACTCTAAAAATATTTCTCTAGTTCAACTGAAACAACAGGACACACGAAAAAAATGCTTAAATGAAATTGAGACATACCTAAGCGTACCAGATCTTTCTCGTAACATGTGCCCCTTCGAATGGTGGAAAAATTACCAGAACACAACAACAGGCACATTACCAATGTTAGCCAAACAGTATTTGAGTGCTCCACCATCATCAGTTTGCAGTGAAAGACTTTTTAGTACCGGAGGTAATATTTATGAACCTGCTAGAAATAAGCTCACTCCAGAACATGGAGAGCAGTTGATGTTCTGCCATTCAAATCTCAAATTATATAATTTCACTTATTAATTTTTATGTTTTAGAAATGTATTTTTCAGTTTTTGGTATTTGTTTTTCAATTGAGGGGTAAAGCAAAAGCATCGTGTATATATATATATATATATATATATATATATATATATGCAAATAACTGCAATGACCGCGCAGTATATAAATGAATAGAAACGACATAAGTATTAAGGAACGTTTCTGCACACGAGGAGGAGAGATAACGAAATAATGAAAAATGAGGCGAACCGCCTCATTTTTCATTATTTCGTTATCTCTCCTCCTCGTGTGCAGAAACGTTCCTTAATACTTATGTCGTTTCTATTCATATATATATATATATATATATATATATATATATATATATATATATATATATATAGTGGATTCCGGTTAATTGGGACATATCGGGACTAGAATACTTTGGCCCAATTAAGCGGCTGCCCCAATTATACAAAGTTGCAGGTAACGAGTTAAAAAGGTATACATACGACAAAAGACAAACTTTCCGTTTATTGAGTAACAAAAATACTTACTGTATATGAACTGAAACAAATGGTGCAAATCAGAGAAAAATATTTACCCTAAAAACAAATTTGCTTCATGTACGTATTAAACACGCATGTAGTTCTTAACAGTTAATGACGTTGGAAAAATTTATCGAGTGTACCCTGCCATGTTCTCTTGATTGACTGCAACTGAATAAAATCAGCGCAGTTATCTAATGCAAATATAGGACTACCTTCATTGCCTTCCTGCATGAAATAGCGTCGTAATCCAGCAATAAATTTCCTGGCATGCTGGTTAGTCACTCGTTCAAGCTCAGGTGTGTCATCATCATCGCTTTCCTGGTCTTCTGATGTCTTCTGGTGTTTTGCTGCAATTTGTTCAACAATTGCATCCTCACAATCTTCATTTTCATTATAACATTGAAGACTATTGTCGATGCATGCAAACTCTTCGTAGTTTCTAGCATGTTGCACTTCCAAAATGGCGTCATTTTCACTATCGACCATATCTGGCATCTCCAAGCCTGAGTGTTTAAAACCACAGTGAGCAAAGCAGTTCTGAGTGGTCTTGGTGCTTATTCCTCGCCAACTATCGGCAATAAACTGTACTGCATGTAAAAGATTAACCCTTGCACCGACTTCCTTAGCTGTTGAAGATGATGTCATTAGATTTTCTTCAATTGCTTCAAGGATGTAGTTTACCAACTTTCCGCAATACAAGGTCTTCAAATTTTTTATGATTCCCATGTCCATTGGCTGCACCAAGGATGTGGTGTTGGGAGGCAGAAATTCCAGTTGGATATTTTTCAAAAAATCTAAATGAGGGTGTGCTGCACAGTTGTCAAGAAGCAGCAGAATTTTTCAACTTCTGTTGTAATTCCACGTCCCAACTCATTAGCCATTTCTTAAAAATGTAGCAATTACTGGCCCAATTAAACGGCATGGTGTCCCAAATAAGCGAAGCAAATTCTGGTTATATTCTCGATTTGTTTTTGTTCTTCAAGATTTGTGCCAAATAAACGGCTGCCCCGATTAAACAGTGACCCTATTAACCGGAATCTACTGTGTATATGTATATGTATATATGTATATATATATATATATAGTAAACAGGGGTATAGCTATTTTTATTTTTGAAAAAAGGAGCATTTTTTATTTTGAAATTAACATGGAGAGCAGTTGATGATCTGCCATTCAAATCTCAAATTATATAATTTCACTTAATAGTTTTTACTTTTTAGAAATGTACTCAGTTTTTGGTATTTGTTTTTTAATTGAAGAGTAAAGCAAAAGGAGCCTTTTTTTTATTTTGAAGTTATCAAATTATGCAATTATGATGTTTTGATAGAAACGATAATTTAATTTAATAAAATGAGTTTCAACTTTTTTTTTTTTAACCCTCCTTCAGATCTTCAGGCCTTATCAATCATTAAGAATAATAACTAATGTACTTACTTCAATAGTTTCACACTCGGCAAGAATAATATAATATCGGCCGATATACCCCTGACCAATACCGATATAAAGGTATCGGCCAAATAGCCGATATATCGGTGCACCCCTAACAAATAACAGTAGCAATAAAATAACAAGATTCATAAAATAAATTCGTACTAAATATTAGGCATGCGGCTATAACTTCACTAACCATTGGACTCCATAACAGTAGATGTCAAGAGAATACAGAAAGGATTGTCTTTTGGGAGAATGGGTCTCAAACCCTTCGCCGCCAATGCTCCATGGCCAATTTCCCGTCGTGAAGTGGGACCTCCGCGAGACAATTCATTGTTAGCGAAGGAAGGGAATGAATAATGAAGAATGAAGTTGCGATCGCTGATGCCTCTGAACAAATTTGAAAACAAATCTTCAGAAATTTTTACTAAAAATGTATTATGATTATGTTTTGACTTTTTAAATTTGCTTGAAAAGCAGTATGTAGTTTGGGCCCATATGAATGTATCAGGTCATCCCATAAGTAATGTCATTTTTTACGATACATTAAGTTTAAACTAGTCCTACTCGGTTTAAGCATAAATTTTCCGAAGGTTATATCTAAGAGAAGATCTATCGTGTTTCGTTACATACTTTACAGACCTTGACCAGTGAAGACGTGTGTTTTGCTTTATGTGAACCCCTCATAAACATGGCGGTATCAGAAGAGCATATCAGGCATATAATGCTTTATGAGTTCAAAAAAGGGAATAGTGCTACTGAAGCAACGCAAAACATTCAGGAAGTTTATGGCAACGATATTCTGCACGTGAGGAAATGTCAAAAATGGTTTCAAAAGTTTAGGAATGGTGACTGCTGTTTGACAGATGCAGCATGCTCTGGACGCCCTGCTCAGTTTGATGATGACCTGCTGTTAGCCGCACTTGAAGAAGACTGTTCAACAACTGTCGAAGAATTGGCCCAGAAACTCAATTCATCCCCGTCCACAATCCCTCGACATTTGCAACAACTCGGGAAAGTGCCTAAATTAGGAAAATGGGTGCCACATGAATTGTCGGTCGACAATCTGAGGGTACGGGTGAACATTAGCACAGCTCTTTATTCCCGTGAACTCCAAGATCCATTTTTGCACCGTTTAGTGACTGGTGATGAAAAGTGGATATTGTACCAGAATGTTAAGCGCTGTCGACAGTGGGTTTGTGCCGGAGAACCAGCGACACCACAGCCAAAACCAAATCTTCACCCTCGGAAGGTGTTGCTTAGTGTTTGGTGGGATAAAGGTGGTGTAATACACTTTGAAACATTACCACACAACCAAACAATCACCGCTCAAGTCTACTGTCAACAACTGCATCGATTGAACACTGCACTAAAAGAAAAGAGACCTTCTTTGGTTAGTCGGAAAGGAATCGTGTTCCACCAAGACAACGCACGTCCTCATATCGCTCGGATCACTTCTGCAAAAATTGAGGAGCTTGGGTGGGAAAAACTTCCACATCCTCCATATTCCCCAGACCTTGCGCCTTCAGATTATCATCTCTTCAGGAGTCTGCAAAACTATCTTGACGAGAAACAGTATACTTCTTTAGATGACCTGCACACCAGTCTTTGTACGTTTTTTGCCTCAAAACCGCCTGAATTTTATAAACATGGCATTGAAAAGCTTGTAGGACGTTGGCAGAGTGTCATTGATTCCGATGGAAAATATATACTAGATTAAAAAGTTTCAGACGAGTTTTTTTTTGTCCTTCAAATTCCGATCTAAAAAACGACATTACTTATGGGATGACCTGATTCTTAATCACAGATGAATTTCTACTTTAACTTCATTTGATAGTAAAATTAAGTTACGCTTATCACATCTTCGACTCTGTATTAGTTTTCCAGACTACATACAATCCTGTTGCGCCTTGCGCAGTAAAAGACCCCCGAAACACAATCTAGTGAGGGGGGGGGGGGGGACGAGCGTGTTACTGAAACCTTCCCTGGGTCTCCCTTAGTGCGCATACTAAATTTGGTGCAGATTACCCTGTCCATTTAGGGGTGTAAAAACGAACTGACAATTATCTACATATAAAACTGGGGAACTGTTCTTTCACCTACCCTGTTAATTCCAGTAAAGGGTCTACTTTCATTGCTTTGTCAGGAGAATCATACGCCACTGTGCACTGGACCTGCGTTTGTCCTCTCTGGAATAAGGCAGAACCATGAAGAGGACTGAAGAGGTTGGTGGAACAACTGATTGGTCGAAGGTCATTCAGGCCACGCCCGTCACATCTCATTTGAGAGAGAATTATGTTCAAAAATTTACACAAAGGCTATTCTCATTCATTTTAATACTCTTCCGATACTAAATGCGAGCGAACTATGTGAAAAATGAACATTTAATATATCATTAGAAGCAAAGAAAATTTTCTTTTTACGTAAACTGGTGCGCAGATGCGGTCTTATTGGATAAAGTTTGTTGAATGACTTAAATACATATGAAGATGGAATTTCTTATTATGGAATAAATTTTGAATAATGAAAAATAAGGGTCTGGTATATAAATATATATATTTAAAAAACTTACCTAATGTTTTCTTCAAGGATTAGATTTCTAAACACTTCTCTAGATACTGTATTGAATGCATCATTTAATAAAGATGAATCAGTCTCTGTGTAAGTTTCAGAAAGTATTTTTAGAACTTCTACCCTTAGACTATTTAACGCGTTGTCTCTCGACAGTTTATCGTGGGTAAAATCGCAGAAAATTTCTCTTACTTTTGTTGCACTTATGGACCTGCAAATACAAAGCATCGAAGTCAATTTGGAGGTAACACAAGAAAATTTAAATAAAAACGGGCTGAAGTAACAAGCAAATACCAAAATAAAAATATTTACTGTAAATGTACATGAAGCTGTCTAAATTTAACGCAATTCTTCAATGTAAAACTGATTTTTAAAATTAGCTTTGACTTTGATATTTCAGTCCACAATGAATCCTTCCCAAAGACTACCTGACAGAGGCCATGATCTCTTCAGGAGGGGCAGGATGCGGAGTGTACACTTTCTTCTCACGAGAACTTTGTTTTGCAAGGAGGTTAATAGCACTGACGATTTTTTGACATTCTTTGACACCAGTTTTGATTGCTTTTTTCAAGTCTTGAATTGTCACAGGCATTCCACTCCCTTCTAACATAACTGGAAAACCGCATTTCATTAAAATTTTAAAAACTAAATTATGCAAAGGCTCATGGACCCACCTCTAAAATTGGTTTGAGGGAGAGAATTGCTTTCCTGAGCTCTCCATCTCATATAACCAGGTGTATATATATATATATTTGTATGTGTATGAAATATCAAGAATAAACACGCACGATTTTGCACAATGTAAATTACCCCACCAGGATGCAAACCCAGCAACTGTTGAGTCGAAGGTGTGGGCGCCGATCACCACTACAAAGTAAAAGTTAGCACAACTGTTACATCTTTCAAAACCTGAGGGAAAACACAATGCTTTCGTGCTTTTTTATACCTTCTCGTAGCAAAATGGTCAGTGTCCTCGCCTTCTATTCGAGAGGTGATGGGTTCGCATCCTGGTGGAGATAATTTTGTATTAAAATGAAAGGTAGTTTATTTAAATCTGTTCTTCCGTCTCGGCACTAGTTAATGATCTTTAACTCTTAGAGAAACTGGATTCCTACTCTGCTATCCATCCACAAATTACAGAAGCTGCCACTAAAAAATTACTTTGGCTTTTGTGGTACCTGAACGAAGAACTCGTCTGATTTACTTCTTTGTTGATGAGGATGAAGCGTTAAATAGTCGCAAGCGAATAGACCATCGGAAACATTTTCCAGACTCGGAGGCCATTCTGGTTAAGGAACTTGGAAAATGAAGATATTCGCCTTTGTCGTCATTATTTTGAGTTGTTAAATCTTCCTTTCGAGTGGAAGCGAGTTTATTGTACAACAATAAATTCTGGAGAAAAAACTGCCGATGTTGGAGGAATGTGAAGGTATATCGGACCAAGCTTCGTATGTTTCAAAACTAAAAATGTTGATACGTTGTTGCTAGATAGGATTTGGGATGGGCCTGCAGCCTGGCCTCTGCGTTACCTCACCCTCTTCCATCGAAAAAAATAAAGTTGATGTAACTTACGTTAATTTCTAGGCCACGACTCAGAGTGAAAACTTGAAGTGCCCGGGGGCACCTCTAAACATTCCTTAATGAAGCTGAAATTTTGCACAAATTCTTTGCGAGTCGAAAGGCACGAAATGCCGGACAAGCCCACATAAAATTCAAAAGAAAGTTTTTTGGGGACCACTTTAATACAATGATATAATATATATAGAAAGGGCTGGGAATTAAAATGAACTTCGATTTCGATTTAATTAAAAATCCCAGTTCGATTTCATGGTTATCGATTCTATTTTGATTTTTCCATATTATTATTAAATATATGTTCAGATATGATGAACAACATAAAAAAATCTTCCTTACCTTATACAGGGTGGGCCGTAAGTTTCCATACATAGGAAAAATAAGCATTTTTTTATGGACAACCATTTTTATTTATATAATATGCTCTACATGGTTGCCATTGTTTTGAAAACACATTTCAATACGTGTTCCCCACTGTTGATGAACACGCATTAGCACAGTTGACGTTATGCTTGTAATGGCGTTGGTGATACGTTCCTTTAGATGATTTATTTCGTATCTTTTCCTGATACACCATGGCCTTCAAGTGCCCCCAAAGATAGAAATCAAGGGAGGTGAGATCTGGGGATCTGGGAGGCCACTCCACAGGACCACGCCGACCAATCCAAGCATCCGGAAACTGCTGATCCAAATACCGACGCACGTGAAGACCATAATGAGGTGGAGCTCCATCTTGCTGGAAGTAAACTGGGAAGTTACCTTCCTCGTTTAGCAGGGATGGGAAAATCTCTTCTTGCAACATGTTAAGATACCTTTCGGCATTAAGATTTCCACTGACAAAAATTGGTCCAATAATTCTGTCACCCCATATCCCGGCCCACACCATCACTTTACCGGCACCTTGCATCTTCGTCGGACTCAGCCAGTTAGGGTTAGCATTACTCCAATAACGTATGTTTTGCTGATTAACCTCTCCATTGACGTAAAAATTTGCTTCATCAGTAAACAAGATCTTACGTCAAACGCATATTCTTAGGGTATCTGAAACATAAAAACAAACGTTTAATTTTCCTATGTATGGAAACTTACGGCCCACCCTGTAGATTAGAAAACAAAGGATAAACAATGCAATTTTTTTATTCATGCAGCAATGCAAAGTGCTGCAGTATATTAAAAATGAATAGTGGGATGCGCCTCGGTAGTGTAGTGGTTAGCGTCGCTGACTACGAATCCATCGGCCCCGGGCTCGAGACCCGATGGCAGCCAGCGCACAGCAAAACCCAGCTGTTCATCCTTCTACACAATAAAGAAAGTGGTTGATAGATAAATGGGTACCCTAGGTGGCCTAGTGGTTAAGACGCTGGGCTGCTGATGGGGCGTGGTTCGGATTCCACGTTAAACTGTAGGTCTAAGGTAGAGTGAAAAGCTTGACCTTTGTCAGAATGAACAATTTGGGCGGAAGCTAACCAAAGGTCAAAGTGTAGGTCATTTTTACAATTACATGTTAGCATTACATCCTCAAACTAAGATATTTTCAAGTCTGGTGAAAGTATTTCGCAAAGGGTTAAAAACGTTTTGTAGCTGAAAATAAACGTTTTACACTGACTCGAGTCATTGGGGTAGCGTGTACATGGTTGATACAACAGACTACTAAAAGAAAGCCCTTGGGGTAGCGTGTACATGGTTGATACTACAGACTACTAAAAGAAAGCCTTTTAACTGGACCTTGAGAATATAATTGTACTCCAAACAGAACTTCCTTCAAGAAACTCTCAGGCTAAACCAGTGCTCTTCAACCTGGGCGGTACCGCCCACTAGTGGGCGAAGGATCTCATTAATCTAAAGGTAATTGCAATTAATTTTATTGTTTTATGCAGGGTATATAACTTTTAGTTTGAGTTTTTGCATTTTTAATTTTGGTGGGCGATACGGAGATTCAAAAGTTACAAAAGTGGGTGGTAAGCATAAAAAGGTTGAAGAGCACTGGGCTAAACTAATGAAGAATGTACGCGTGAAATTCTAAAATAATTTGTGAGGAAAATTTATTCATGAGATATAGATGGAATGAATTTAAGAAAAAGAGTATAATCCTAACTGTAAATGCCATCGTACTTTACTCAGAAAGGCATTTAACGACTTCCTTCATAGCCAATTTATATACTTTCCGTAGTTATATTTTCGATTTTCTGACAACTTGGATTATTTTAAAAATAACGGTTTATTGCTATTTCCATTCAGATTCCAATTTCTAGCCCTGATATACTGTATATAAGCACACCGGACAAAAAATTAGTCACCCCTCTCAGAATGTACCTAATAACGTGTGACGGCGCCTCTGGCCTTGATAACCGCACGAATCCGGCGAGGCAGAGACTCTACGAGGTTGGGCATGTACTGAACATCGATTTGCTGCCACTCGTTCATCAGCCGGTCCCGAAGTTCCGCCAGAGTCCGTGGGTGTCTACTCCTGCGCTTCACTTTCTGTTTCCAGCCTGAACAACACCTTCGACGCATTCAGGATTAAAGGCTTCATTGGACCTGCGATGTACTCGTCGCCTCCCATCATTGGAGAACAAACAAAAACGGGACTCATCGGACCAAATTATACGTTTCCAATCTGCCGCAGTCCAGTTTTTGTGCCTCTGAGCCCATTTATAACGTGCCAATTTGTGACTTGCTGTTAACAGCGGCCTCTTCCGTGGTACCCTGCTCCAGATGTCCATCGCATGCAGTTCTCGTCGCAATGTCCGTTCGGAAATTGGTCGCTGGAGAACCTCATTGGTTTCTTGGAGCAATTGTTCTCTGGTTTGAAAACGATTTGCAGTTACTAGACGAGAAACATGGCGGCGGCCCCTATTGTCGAGAATTGTTTTCCGGTCACAGTTACGCCGTCGATTGTCAGTTGATTGCGAACTACACCACTCTTTGTAAACTCGCTGGACAGTACGCGTTGACACACCAACAAATTGGGCTACTTCAGACATTTTGTGTCCGTGGGCTCTGCCAAACACGATGGCTCCTTTTTGCCACTGAGTAACATCTGCCTCACGACCAATTTTGCAGACTATATCCAACACACACTTTGTTCTTCACCACCTCACGAAACAGATCTGATCCTGTGTGCTACGTCACCGCTACTTGTCACTTACCAATGCTACATCAGTGCCCTCTGTGTGACCTTGAACTTCCTACTATCGGTGCTATTAGGGGTGACTAATTTTTTGTCCGGTGCTTATATATATATATATATGTAGCGGATCGACAAGAAATAGACCAACAAATAGACAGATCCTTTACTTCCACACTATCATCAAAGAACTTGGAAAACACACATGGGCAAGTCAAACAATGGAGAGTCTGTTTCTTCCCCCAGGGCGCGAACGCAAATCCTTATCGTGCGAAGTCCTACGTCACAGGAACTACGTATAAAAGCGAGCACCCACTCTCACTCCTTCTCACTTCGTTAGCGCTTCCATTTCGTTCGACTACTCTGTACGTGGTCACCCCTCATCAGCTTTAACCGGCTCAAGACCAAGGCTCACTTCAACACCACATTCAAGAAACGAAGCATCATTGGAAGTGATCCACCAATACTGCCGCAGCAAACCCCAACGGCATCAGGAATTCCCCTTGGTCTCTTCATTACCGCATAAACTGGTTATCAAGCATCTTCGAGAGCACCGGCAAGGTTGCAACGCTACGAGAAGCATCCTCAAGGTGGACACATTGCGTGACTCGACGGCGAAAGCTACAAGCCCAAATCACTCCACATCTTGTCAGTTTTTACCGCTTTACGAAGAACGGTCGTCTACGAGACTCCATTAGGCCCATCATACCTTGACTTACGGAACAAACTTCCAAGAGACAACCACAACCGGGCCTACATCTCCTTCGCAAAAAGGCCTAATCCACGACACGACCAACGCGTGAGCGACCAGCTTCCAGAGGACGATCAACGACACTCACGGTATTAGTTTTCTCTTCAACACCCTTTCAACAGCGTTACATCGTCCGGGTAAGCTAAGTACATCATATTCTAAGTACTCTTGTGAAGCCTGCATTAGCCTACCGCCGAACAGCAGGCCATGCTCCCAAAGTGAGTAATTAAACGTTCGAATTGACTCTCGTTAATAACGCAGTAGACCATTTTCCTAATTCAAGTGTCCTTCAGAACCTGTAATTCACATCATCCGCTGTTGTGTTCACTATTGTATTTGTGCGATAAATAAGTCCTCTACTGCAGGCCTAATTCATATACAGTGTATATTTCCCTCCACTATCCTTAGGCCTATCCCAAACGCACGGGCATTTCTTTATATCATTGCTAGGCCCATTCAATCATCTAGCCTACTTAATCAGTGTGTCATGTTTTCCATTCAATGTACCAAACGCACGTGCATTCTTTATATCATTTACTAGGCCCATTCAATGTTCTATGTTGCATGCCATTTACATACCATCGATGAGTATTATTTATACGTGTCAATTAAGCTATTAACATTTCATCTTATTAGCTAAGTCTATGTTATAAGCATAACGTAAACTATCAATTAATTACCGTTAGTTCTTTGTTATACCACAGTGAATAAATAACGGCTTTATTTTCACAATAAAATAAAGTACCGAGACTTATTCTATTCAGTGTACCAAAACGTACGCGCTTTCTGTGTCATTAATAGGCCTCTTTCACAGATCATTTATGCATAATCTGTAGCTTCCCTAATCGGTGTATTACATAACCTATTTGTTATATTATTACGTGCATGCATTATTTTTGTATTCACCATCTCATATTTCAGGTTGTGTCCCATTTTGTATACCATTAAGCCTCACATAAACGAGCGCATTTCAAAGGTCATTATCGAATTGTTAAGCTTTCTAGTCAGTCTTACCATTGTATTTTCACTGTGAAAATTAATATAAATATTTTCTTAATTAACCTACACAAAAACATAAGGTGTCTTTCATAACCTTAATATTAATTTGCTTGGGTGTAAACCAAGCTGGTGACCTCGCTGCCATTTCCTGTCACTTCCAATAGTATGGTGGATCTACTCAAATAGCCTTTCATTAATAAGCAATCAGTCAGTCATTGCCTTAATCAATCATTGCATACAATTGAATCATTATCACCTTAAACGGCTAAAACTAGGTCCACCCGGTGTATATATATATATATTATATATATATATATATATATATATATATATATATATATATATATATATATATATATATATATTATATATATATATATATACCGGGTGTCCGAGAATTATCTGTACAATTTTTGGCTGTTATTAAAAGTCAACCATGAAGTGTAGAAATTCCAGTGTTGTCCCATTTTACAGAGAAACTCTAAGTTTTTTCTGATACCACGTTTTGACAAGTTTTTTAGAAATGTACGCGGGTGACAGACGTTGATGATTTAAAAGCAAGAATCACAGCTGCTATTGAGCGAATTGATGTGGATATGCTGCAGCGTACATGGCAACATTTGGAGTATCGATTGGATGCAGTGATGTAGTCGAGACCACCAAGTCCGAGACTGAGACCGAGACCGAGACCTGATCCTGTGAGACCGAGATCGAGACCGAGATCAAAGGTTCGAGATCGAGATCTACCTTCCGAGATCGAGACCCTTAAAATTCGAGACCGAGACCGAGATCGAGATCGAGACCAAGCTCATGCCCTTTCAATTTGTTTTACACTACTATGGAAATTAGACTATGTTAAGTATATTAATAAACTAATAACTACTTTCTCAGATGTAGTGTGTTGAATGCAAAAAGTGTAGCTATAAATTAACAAATGATATATATATACACGTACTTTTTATTTATTTACTTCTTTTATATCTGTTACAGAGTTTAATGAACGTACCCACTACCCAGTTTGACTTGTGCATTTATTTAAAGCATGATAAGTACTCATTACACTTAAGGAACATCAGCATGCTCAGAAGATCTGCTGAAGTTCGACTTCTGTGGGGCCTCATTATTATGCCTCCATGGCTAAATACACGTTCAATTGGAGCACTAGAGGCAGGCACTGTTAAAACAGTCATGGCAATATTGGCCACTGATGGGAATTTATCCCTTTTCTGGTGCCAAAACTTTATTGGAGAGCAGTTGTCTAAAATATGAGATTCATAAAATGGAATACAAACTAAACTACACACTGTCACTAACAGCACGTGCCAAAAACTGATTAGGAAACAAAATTTACAAAATAAATTCAGCTTAACCCTCTAACGCCGACTGGGTCGAATACGTACCGTTTCAAATACACACATTTAGACTTAACCCTACAAAAACGTTCGGCGTTAAAGGGTTAAGGGGAGGTGTGGCGTGATAAAAGTTCCGCCGTGACATCATTGATGACGTCATTTTTTAACATTTACAATTGGCAATTGAGATTTGTTCAACGAATCGGCACGTTGTAAATATAAGTGATGTGAAGGGTTGTCGAGTTATTCTATGCTTTATTGAATTTATCGGTACTGTTTTCTTTATGCTGTATTTCTTGCATTATTTTTGTGTGAAGCATTTTATTTTTTCAAATACATATTGGATGGGAGGATAATCGTTTTTATCATGCCACAGAGGTTGACACGCCATTTGGCAACACTAAGTGGCCTTATAATATATACTTATATATATATACAGGGCGTCCCAAAAAAATGTATACACACTTTAAATACTTATAAAGGCAGTGTTTATTAAAATACATTTCATTTTCAAAATGTAATAGAATCTACAGATATTATTTAATTGTTTTGTCAATGCCTGTTTTCAAACTGACGTCCGTTCTGGTCCAGGCACTGCTGATAACGCGAAGCAATGGAATCGCAAACATCACGAAACATTTCGTTTGGTATTTGTGTGCATTCTCGTTCAATGGCTGCTCTCAATTCAGCGACTGTTGCAGGTTTTATAGCGTAGACTTTGTCTTTTAAGTATCCCCATAAAAAAAAGTCTAGTGGTGTGAGGTCTGGTGAACGCGGAGGGTATTCTACGAAACCCCTTCGTCCAATCCACATCCACATCGTGCCAAGTACCACTCGCAATACTCCACTCTTCGGTCCGGATCATCTTCATTAATAGCATGGACTAATCTTGGAATGTAACTTTTCCATTGACAGCGCTTCAAAATGCGTTGGACAGACGATTCTGAAATTCCTACCTCACGACTCGCTTGCCGCACAGATTTTCTTGGACTTTGGTGATACGTTTCCAGTACTCTTTCTTGCTTTGTGGGGCTTGTCGATGTCCGTGGTCTTCCGGAACGCTTCTTGTGGACATTCTGAACAGTTCCATCGGCTTCAAACTTATCTCTAATTCGAGTGATGGTAGTCGCGTTGGTGGATTCTGTTTGAAACTCCCTCCTAACTGTCTTTGCACTTCAACTGCGTTTTTCACACTTCCAGTACATTTTAGAATGAATTTCCTTTGTTTCAAAGCTTAGTCTGACTGCCATTATTATTCTAATGGTTTAACTTGGAAAGAAGAAACATCAATTGAGCTATCAGCTGTTAAAGTGTGTATAATTTTTTTGTGGACGCCCTGTATATATATATATTAATTTTTTTTTTTTTTTTTTTTTAGGAGAACCGATTCGCCTCTATTTAATATTTAAAGGCCATATCTCAGCGGAAAACAAAGAAAAAGTGAGAGGAAAGACAGAGGAAAAAGAAGGGTGGAGGGGACAGTCGAAGTGGAAAAAGACCAAGGATGACAAGGACTGCAGGGTCGAGCCCCATCATCCTTGGGTGCTAGGGCCGGGAGGGCGCACGTGAAACCTCCAGGAACAAGCACGTACAAACGAGCACAAAGAGCACGAGCTTAGAACCCCCTTGCGAAGATATATATATATATATATAATATATATATATATCTATATATAAGCAAACAACCACAAGGAAAAGGAAACACAAAGTCCGAGCGCTTTCCTATTTTCTGTTCTTCCTTGATAATGTGAATATATCACGAAAGCGCTCGGACTTTGTGTTTCCTTTTCCTTGTGGTTGTTTGCTTATTAATAAGGTCACGTGTTATTTTGTGATTCTAGTGCTATATATATATATATATATATATATATATCTCTATATATATATATAATTCTCTACTTAATAAAATTAATCTGACGGGGGGGGCAAATTTTTTTGTAGCGCTAACCTAAAAAATTCAGGCCCACACTCCCCTGCAAGACAAATGTGCAACTCAAAACAGGTTGACTGATTAGTGAATACCTAGAGTCCCTTACTTTTCAAACTTTCATAAACATTCTGAATTGTGTCTGTTCAACCAAGCCACCATCATGAGTATGCCAATAACATGTATTTTTTCATTACGGTCTCGAGAGGTCTCGGGGAGAAAAACCGAGACCGCGTCTGTCGAGACCGAGATCGAGACCGAGACCTAAATAGCGAAGACCGAGATCGAGATCGAGATCTGCAAATTGGGTCTCGAGATCGGTCTCGAGACCTACATCACTGATTGGATGTTTTGCGAATCACTAATGGTGCACATATCGAATGTTTGTAACAACGTTACTTTAATAAAAGAAACTTTTGAAAATACAGATTCTAAATAATCTTGTTTAAAGATTTTACGTGTGTTATCAAAATTTTATTAAAGATGAAATTGTACAGATAATGTTCGGACACACGGGATAAATGGGACACTGGAATTTCTAAAAAACTTGTCAAAACTTGGTATCAGAAAAAACTTAATGAGATTCTCTGTAAAATGGGACAACACTGGAATTTCTACACTTCATGGTTGACTTTTAATAACAGCCACAAATTGTACAGATAATTCTCGGACACCCTGTGTGTGTGTGTATATATATATATATATATATATATATATATATATATATATATATATATATATATTATATATATTATATATTTATAATATATATTATATATATATATATATATATATATATATATATATATATATATATATATATATATATATATATATATATATATATATATATATATCAGTCACTCCATGCTTCACGTGACCCGACCTCTGATCTTTCTACTCTCTCTGAATGGGAGAGAGAAAGCCTCGTGGCCTTCAATGCCTGAAACACCCACTTTCTTCATCGGTCTACTCGTCACAATCTTAAACACGACTATCCCCTATCTTCAACAATACACAACTCAATCCTTCCTCTACTCAACGTTCTTTGTGTTACCTTTTCTCATTATTTTTCCTGGAATGATCACATACTCTTTTTCTAAAACAGTTTCTGAGAGGTTAGGTGTCCGATACCAGCTCCCCAGTTTCTTCACCCGCACTCAGTTGCTCTGTTCAGGGTTCTTGTCCACCTCTGTATGGAGTAGGCTTTTCACGTGTGGGGTGGCTCAACCTACACAGCTCTACTCGACCAGGTGAAATCAAAGGCTTTTCGTCACATCAATTCCCCACCTCCTACTGACTGTCTTCAATCCCTCTCAATTCACAGCAATGATGCCTCTCTCTCTTTACTATCACTATTATAAAGGACATTGCTCTTCTAAACTCTCTAACTGCATGTCTCCTCCTTTAAGTAGAGCTTGCACTATCAGACTTTCGACACATCCTTATCCCATTCTTGTAAAATTTTATAATGCAAGGGTTAATTGGTATTCTCAATCTTTTATCTATTCAGCCAGTCATCTCTGAATCAACCTTCCTTAATCCATCTTTTCCCATCTATAATCTCCAATCTTTCAAATGCAGCGTCCAGGCATCCGAAATCAAGGTCCAGAGTTTTCTAGATGCCTGGACGTTGCATTTGAAAGATTGGAGATCATAGATGGGAAAAGATGGATTAAGGAAGGTTGATCCAGAGATGACTGGCTGAGTAGATAAAAGATTGAGAATACCAATTAACCCTTGCATTACAAAATTTTACAAAAATGGGATAAGAATGTGTCAAAAGTCTGATACTGCAAGCTCTACTTTATATATATATATATATATATATATATATATATATGTATATATATATATATATATATATATATATATATATATATATATATATACCTTATTTATATATATATATATATATATATATATATATATGATGCAAACCCACAAGGAAAGAAAAATTCCCTGATGAGGTGTACTTCTGAATACACGAAAAGGATTGGAATCATTTTTCTTTTTCCTTGTGGATTTGCATCATTCATTCATTTCACATGTCTAATTGTAAAATTCATCCCATATATATATATATATATATACATATATATATATATTATTATTATATATATATATCCCCCTCGATTAGGTACTCCGGCTTGCCGGGCCGAGGGGGCTCGTACACCTCGCGGGTTGTTGGGGTTTCCTCAACTCCTCGCGGGAAGTGGGCGAAGAGTTACCTAGTTGCTTTTCTTTCTTTTTTTTTTTGCTCCCCTTTTTTTTCCGTCTCTCCCGGAATTTCTTTTGTCTTGACTCGGTCTTGGGCCTCTGTCAATTGTAGTATTCCCCTCCCTGTTTGTATTTTGCAGTCTTGGGGTCATCGGGTGCACCCGCCGGGGGTCATCGCTCCGTGGCTGAGCCGTGCTCTGGGGACGGTATGGGCGCCCGGACCGCTGCTGCGTCTGGATTGGGTCTTTGCTAGGCCCTTAACGGACAAATCTCCGTAGAGCCAATCTGCTGTTTTTAAAACGACAGTCAGGTTGGGGGGCGGGCTTACCCGGGACGTTGGGCCTGCGCCTTGAAGGATGCAGCGGCGGATGGTTCATTGCCTTGGGTCCGAGGCTCTCTTTTTTGTAAAGCTATTGTTTATGGGTTCAATTTCAAAACTTCAATCCCCTCCTGTTGACGACTCTGGCCCGCCCTTGGATTTGGATAAGACTTACTTCTACTTCTGGTCGTTCAGCGGCCTCTGCCTTCGCTGGATTGACCTTAAAGCCGTATGGCCCCCTTTCGTCGTCTGCGGTGTCTGGCTCTCGTGGCCGGACTCGTGGTGGCCAGACTCGTGGTGGCCGTAGGGCGGGGTCTTCGCGGCCCTCGTTCTCTCGCCCACTCTCGGTTACCGTTACACATGGACCTGTCCCTGCTGTCAATTTCTGTCCGGTGGACAGGTTCCTTGTTCTCCGCCCTTCCGCTGGCTCCCTTCCGGGCAACTCGGAACGGGTGTTTCAGCGTCTTAAGACGGTGGGGGTTCCCTGTCGTTATGATATCCGCCCTCTGAAGGATGGGTCTCTTCTTTTGAAGTCCCGTTCTTCGGAGGTGACTGAGTCCCTTCTACGGTTGCAGGATGTTTTGGGTTGCAGAGTTTCTGTGACTCCCCATCCGCAATTGAATAGCTATCAGGACACCATTTTCGCTTCCCGTCTGCTGTCAATCCCGGTTGGCGAGTTGCAGGAGGATCTTGCCTCCCAGGGGGTAACGAAGGTCTTCCGCTTTTCGTCGCGCCGGGATGGTGCTCTTACCCCGATCGCTCGTCTGCTCCTGACCTTTGACTCCCTTGTGCCTCCGGCCCAGGTGTTCTGGGGCGTGGGTGATCGCCGGTCGTGTGAGTTTTCGGTGCGACCGTATGTGCCTGATCCGGTTCGGCCATGTTAGCTCTGCGTACCGCCGTGAGGGTAAGTTATGTGTCCGCTGCGGTGGGCCTGCGCACCCTACCCCGTGCACGAAGCCCCCGCGGTGCTCGAACTGCTCGGGGGCCCACCCTTCCTCCTCTCGGGACTGCCCCGTTTTCAAGTTTGAATTCGAGGTGCGGTCCTTAAGGACTACCAAATTTCTTAGTGCGCGGGAGGCGCGCGATAGGGTCCGTGACCAGGAGCCGCGGCGGGGGTTGTCCTATGCTGCGGCTCTTGGCCCTGGCGGGTCCTCGGGCCCCTCCCGTGCTACCCGGCGCCTACCGGAGTGGTTCCCCTCCTGGAAGTTCCGGGGGTTGATGGTCCTCCTGGCGCCGCGGGACCTTCTTGTCCCTCTGCCTCACTTCCTTGCCTACTCGTCTCTCGGGTGGGGAAGGTGATGCCCCGAAGGGGAGGAGGAAGCGTCACCGTGGTCGGAGTCCTCCAGACCCATCATGACCGCTGCTCACCCTGCTTCCCCTTCTTCACCGGAGGGGAAGCGGCGCGCCGCTCCTGATCCGCTCGGGACTCCCCCCCCCTATATGGAGGGCTGGTGAGGCGTCACCTCCCGGTGCCCCAACTAGTGTCCGGGTGTCGGTTGAGGTACACCGCCCCATGACACCCTCGATTACTGACTCGGTTCCCATGGTGGACCCGGTCGAGAGGAGCCTGGTCCTTCTTCATGGAGTCTCTCTCCCTTCGGCTCCTGCTGAGAGTGGTCGGGTCTCTCTCGTGGATCTACCTCTCCCACCTGTGGTGGACCTTTCCTCCCCCCCCATCAGCACTTGTCTGGTGTGACGAGCCCTCGAACATCTGGTTCTCCCCGGCCACCCTCAGAACTCCCTGTTCCACTTTCCACCTCTCGTTCTACTACGGATGAAGCAGCTGCGGGGTCGGTGGCCCCTACCCTCCTCCGTTCGGGGTGAGTCGGGGAAGCCGATTCCGTCCCTGGTTACGGACCGTTGAGTTTGCTGCTCAGCTTGGTCCGTGGCTATTTCTCTGCTTTCTCTGCTTCTTATAATGCCACTTCCCCTTACAGTTCCATTTTGCATTGGAACTGTGGGGGGCTTTTAGCTAACTGGGAGAACCTTGCCTCCCTGCTGGAGAGCGAGCGGCCTTCCTGTGTTTGTCTCCAGGAGACTATCCTGGCTGCGCGGGGGCTCCCTCGTCTCTCTGGCCATGTTGGTTTCCCTTGCACTCCGGATGAGCACACACGCCGGCGGGGTGGGGCGATTTATGTACATCATTCATTACCCTCGCGAGGTGTGCCTCTTCGTACTTCCTTGCAGGCTGTGGCTGTGCGGCTCTTTTTAGATCGCCAGTACACTGCCTGCTCGATTTATATTCCTCCTCATGACCCTCCTTCTCGCGACGCGGTTCGCGAGTTGGTGTTGCAACTGCCTCGACCGTTTCTCCTCCTCGGGGACTTTAACAGTCGCGACCCGGCTTGGGGAGATGTCCGGTCGACTAATGTTGCTGGTATGTTGCTCTCCTTAATGGAGGAACTTTCCTTCGCGTGCCTCAATTCCGGTGAACCTACATACTTCCACGAACCCACGGGTTCATCTACCTGTATTGATCTCTCCTTGGTGTCCCTCGATGCCTTACTCGATTTTTCATGGAAGGTGTTGGGGGACTCTTATGGCAGTGATCATTACCCAGTCTGTCTTGAGCCGGTCGGACCGCAGCCGGGTGTCTCGTCTCGACCGAGGTGGTGCCTTGCGCGGGCTGACTAGCCATCCTTCAGAGCTCGTTCCGTCATTGCCCGTTCGATGTTGAGCTTTGGCTCTGTGGATGAGAGCTTGGAGTTCTTCGAGCGGGTGGTGATGGGCGTCGCGGAAGACTGTATTCCCCGATCTTCCGGTAACCCGCGGACGCGGAGCGTCCCGTGGTGGACTCCAGCATGTCACCAGGCGGTGTGTGAGAGGAAGAGGGCAACGCGCCGCTTCCACCGCACCCGGCGCGCGGACCACTTGATCGAGATGCGGCGTGCGAAGGCTTTCGCCCGCCGGACTCTCAAGTTGGCCCGTCGGGCCTCTTGGCGTGCTTGTGTGTCCGGCATTTCCTCGTCTACCCCTTCTGCTGCTGTGTGGCGGAAGGTACGTAGTATCGAGGGGAAGCCGGTCCCTGCTAGTCGCCCTGTCCTTCGGGACGGGGACGACTTCCTTTCGGATCCTGCTGCTGTGGCCGATCGGCTGGCCGGTGCTTTTGCTGCGGATCGTCCTTTGTCGGATGTTACGTTCCCGCCGCCTGGGAACGAGCCCTATAACCGTCTCTTTACGATGCGGGAACTTCGGGCTGCCTTGGCAACCCGTCGTTCTTCCGCCCCTGGCCCTGATGACATTCCGTATGACTTCATTTGGAATCTGCACCCGATGGCCCTACACTTCTTGCTGGATCTTTTCAACCGGGTGTGGGTTGAGGGGTCGTTCCCTTCCCGTTGGAGGGAGGCGATTGTGGTCCCGATACCTAAGCCGGGGAAGGATCCGGTGGAGGTGGCGGGCTGTCGGCCTATTGCCTTGACGAGCTGCTTATGCAAGCTCCTTGAAAAGATGGTGGCCGTCCGACTTTCCTTTACAGTGGAGTCGCTTGGGTTATACCCCCCGACCCAGTATGGCTTTCGTCGATTTCGGGGTACTCTGGACCATGACTCCAGATTTGAAAAAATTTACTGGAGCACAGCTCTGAATTTACTTTTTTTCCCCTTACACCACTAGATAGGTTAATGATAGTAAACTCTTGAATTGACGACATACCAATTACAAATTGTTTTAGCTAAACATAATAATACAATAATGTACAGTTTATAACTCACCTTAAGTTATTTATTCATTGCAGCAGCAATGTATTGATTTACACTTGCTTAAATGGGCTATGGAAATGTCAAATTTGTTGCTTTTGCTTTATTAGATTTGGATGCAACACTTGAACTTGAAGGCATATTTTGACTCTTCTCTTTATTAACCACAACAGCTTGGTGAGTTTCTTTTGTTAGGCGCAAAATTGCATTCAATGTCTTCTGGATTTGGGAATTTTCAAATTCCTCTAAAGCAGTTTTGTTAGTCTGATGCGCAGATTCCTCACTTACCTTTTGTTTCTTAGGTGGAGGAGAAGCACTTTCTTCAGTCTGTGAAACATCTAGTGAAAAAGTTTCATTTTCTAGATTAGCAGTTGATGAAGTTGGTTCATTTTCCTGAGGTCTAGCACTAGCACATTTTGTGAACAAACTAAATGACTGCTTTGCCGTATCTCTTTGCTGCACTTCATCCTGGTATTTCTTTACTGCAATATCTAAGCTGTGGGCCCAAACTCTGGGACCTCTTGTATTGTAACAAATTTTTTTTTGAATTAAAATGTTCCTCCCAGTTTTGCTTCTTTGAATATTTGTTCTTGCATTGACCACAAAAGTAACCCCTTTTAACACCCTCACTTTTCTCTCCAACTTCATCAATATTAGGATCCATTATTGATTATTGACTACCTGAAAAAATACAAAATAAGTAAAAGTTAGTAAATATAGTATGGTAAAAGTGAGTAAAAGTAAGTAAATATAGTACAATGAAAGTAAGTAAAAGTAAGTGCTTTAAACTTAGTAAAAGTAAGGAAGAGTAAGTAAAAGTAGGTAAGTTAAGTAGGTAAGTTAAAGTAAGTAAAAGTAAGTTTAAACTTAACTAAACTTTTCAATTCTAGTCATGGTGGATTACTTAAAACCGCACAAGTAATTATCTGGCCAATTTATCAAACCTGGCCGAGATCAATGGAACATAGTCCAATCCTGATAATTTTATATTAAAAAATATACGTTTTAATAAAATTTTAATTATCAAAACATTGAAGCTTAACAAAAAATAAAAATAATTGTTAAATATGGAATTACCAACTAAACTTAAAATAACTAAATTTGTAATTTAAAAAAATTGGTTTGTACAAGAACGTATACGCAAAAAAATTGCATAACGTCTAGCGGATGAACAAAACCCAAACCCAAATTTACTTTTTCTCATGGTCAAATTTACTGGAGCAATGCTCCCAAGATCCCAGGAATCTGGAGTCATGCTCTGGACCCCCTTCTCCTCCTTGGTCATGATGTACGGGAGGCCTTTTCCCGCTGGAATCTTGTTCTGGCCGTCTTTTTCGATATCCAAAAGGCCTACAACACGACCCGTCGGGGAGTTGTCATGGACCGTTTGAAGTCTCTGGGTTTTGTGGGCTTTTTGCCCACATTTCTTCATAGCTTCCTCTGCCGTCGCACTTTCCGCGTCCGTAATGGGGCGGCCCTATCTGACCTGTATGTTCAGGAGGAGGGGGTACCCCAGGGGTGTCTTGAGCGTCTCCTGCTTCAATCTGGTCATGTCTGCGCTACCGAGAGCCCTTCCGCCCTCGGTGCGCTGTTCCATCTATGCCGACGATCTGGCTATGCCGCGGGGACGAGTCCCCCCCTCGTGGAGAGGCAAGTCCAACTCGCGGTCAATTGGGTTGAACGCTGGGCGTCGTCGGTGGGCCTTACGCTGTCTTTCCCGAAGACTTCGTGTGTGGCCTTCCTTCCGTCGAGGAGACGGGGATCCGGCGCCGTCCCGGCCTTTAATCTTACACTCGGGGGTCAGCCTCTGGCCGTCGTTCAATCAGTACGTTTCCTGGGTATGGTTTTCGACAGCCGTTTGAGCTGGGTTCCCCACCTTCGCCGGCTGCGCAAGTCTACAAGACGTACCCTGGATTTGCTGGGACATCTGTCACATACTACATGGGGCGCGGATAGGCGGACACTCCTCCGTTTGTACGTGTCCCTGGTACAGTCAAAATTAGACTATGGGAGTGTGGTGTATGGCTCCGCCTCCCGTACGGCCCTTCGGATACTGGATCCGGTCCTCTCTAGAGGACTGCGCATGTCATCTGGCGCCTTCCGCTCCTCTCCGGTTGATAGTCTGCAGGTTGAGTGCGACATCCCTCCCTTGGAGGATCGGAGGTCGTTCCTCAGTGCCAAGCACTATCTCCGGATTCTCTGTCTTCCCAATTCTCCTCTGTTCCAGGTGGTTGAGAGGGCGTTCTGCCGGGATGGGGGTTGGTATTTCACCGACACGGTGACCTCCCTCCTCGATGGTATGGGCACTCCTCCTCCATCCGTTATACCAGTCTCTTTCAGGGGTGTTGCACCTTGGGAGAGCACCCCTGTTGCGTGCTGTAGGGCGTTGCGTCCCGTTCGCAGGGCCGATTCTGACTCTGCCTTGCTTCGGTCTCTGTTCCTTCAGCACGCAGCGTGTCACGCTGCATGTGTTGCGGTCTTCACAGATGGCTCGAGGTCGTCGGGGGGCGTTGGGGCCGCGGCTTTTCCCCAGTCATCTGCCCTTGCTCCCCGATGTACCCATCTCCCTGATGAGGCTTCCGTTTTCACGGCGGAGCTCTATGCCATTCTGAGCGCTCTGGAGGTGGTGCGGGAGCATCCGAATGGGTCGTTTGTCATCTATTCGGATTCCCGCAGTGCCCTGGATGGCCTGGAGTGTTTTGACCCTGTCCACCCACTGGTCCGACGAATCCAGCTACTGTGCCATATCCTTGTCGCTTTTGGTGGCAAGGAGGTGGTATTTTGCTGGGTCCTTGCACATGTTAACGTGGCTGGAAATGAGGCTGCCGATCGAGCTGCCCGTTCCGCGTGCCGACTACAGGTTTCACCCGTGTCCCTCCCCTTTTCCGATTATATCCCTGGCTTCCGTAAGTTTTTGCGCTCCCGGTGGCAGAGTCGCTGGGATGGCGCTCTTCCTTCCATCGGTCGCGCCATAAGGAGGTGGCTCTGGTCCGCCTCCGTATTGGCCACACCCACCTGACCCATGGCTATTTGATGGCCGGGGATCGGGTGCCCCGATGTCCCAATTGTAACGTTTCACTTACAGTTGCCCACCTCCTGGTGGAGTGTCCGCTTTACTCTGCGCTATGCGCAGAGTATTTTCCCTTTTTGGAGAGCGTCGGGCCTTGTGATAGGCTTGGCGCTATTCTATCTGAAGGTCCCTACTTTTCAGTAACCGGGTTGTTCTCCTTCCTCTTTCGCTCCCGACTACTTTACCAGCTATGACTCCACTATGATCTTTCTGCTTTTTTTTTTTTTTTCCCCTCCTCCTCCTCCCTGTCTATTGTTCATTTCCGTTAGCTGTTCCATAGTCTTCGTCCTGTGTTCACTCTGCTATCCACCTTTCTTTCGGTGGCCATGAGCGGTCATACTTTGAAAATATATATCGGGTGGTCCGAAAAAAATGACGCATTTTTTAAAAATTAATATCTCAATAACCCCCTTCCTTATCATGACAATTTTTATATGCAAGATACTTTCAAACTTCTTTTTTTGAATGCAAGAAACGGAATTCTGATATCTTTTATAGTTTTCTCGCAATTAACAAAAGTAACAACATGGGTCAAAAAACGAATATCATGAGAAAGGAAAAATTTAATCAGAAATTTAACTAATTAATTTACAGTAAATGATCGATTGGACCACCACTCTGTTGACACACTAATCTAAGTCTTTTCTTCCACACAAAAATAATACTTCTTACTTCATTAATGCCAATTTCTTGCCAAGATTCAAGTATTTTACTTTTTAATTCTGATTCGGTGAATTTTTCTCGTCGACCTCGGTAAACCTTCTCTTTTAGTAACTCCCAAATTGAGTAGTCCATAGGATTACAATCTGGGCTTTGTGGTGGCCACTCATTTTTCGTTATTAATTTTGGTGTATTGCTAATCAGAAACGACTGTGTGGCGTAGCTTGTATGCGACGGTGCTCCATCTTGTTGAAATATGAAATCATTTTCTTGATACAGGCGACGACAATCCGGCAACAATTTTGTTCTTAAAAGTTCAATGTAATTTGCAGAATTCACCTTTGTCTTTTCAGTTTCAATAAAATGAACATCTGTCTTGCCATTCCAAGAGACCCCTGCAGATATCATAACCTTTTTGGAGAATCTTGACGTTTCATGATTAGTGATGTGAGTCGTTTTTTATCGTGTCGTTTTTTTTGTTTTTTTTGTCGTTTTTTTTGTTTAAAACGAAGGTAGTCTGTTTTTTTTGTTTTTTTTGTTTTTTATTGTTTTAAACTTATTCCATATTTTTTTTCCTTTAATCTAATAAGTATATTAGTATTACCCATAATTTACTATACTACCATGCTTATACGGTTATACCTAGTATATATACTATATAGTCATCTTTTAGAAAAATTGAATCACGCAAAAAGTATATAATAGAAAGGAAAAACAAACCCTCATTTTTTATATGTATATATATTTTTTAACTAGAACATAAAACATTCTTCCTCGTTTCAAACAATATACATAATTGTGATTGGCAAGAGTACCAGTATATATATTCCAGATAGAAAAGGAAAATATTCACCTTTTTTTGAACCTACATTTCCATGGAAGAATCATCACTAGATTGGGTAGAGCATATATGCTAGTTTCAATATCACAGGTACTGGTATAATATCCATAATACTGGTATAAAACAATAGATATAATTGTGATTGGCAAGAATACCAGTGTGTATATATATATTTTTTTTTTCAAGTTCGGGAAGAACCGATTCGCCTCTATTTAAAAGGGCATATCTCGGCGGAAAAACAAAGAAAAAGTGAGAGGAAAGACAGAGGAAAAAGAAAGGGTGGAGGGGACAGTCGAAGTGGAAAAAGACCAAGGATGACAAGGACTGCAGGGTCGAGCCCCATCCTCCTTGGGTGCTAGGGCCGGGAGGGCGCACGTGAAACCTCCAGGAACAAGCACGTACAAACGAGAACAAAGAACACTCAAGAGCACAAGCTTAGAACCCCCTTGCGGGTGTATATATATATATATATATATATATATATATATATATATATATATATATATATATATATATATATTCCAAATAGAAAAATAAAAAATATATAAATATTCATCTCTTTCTTTAACCTTTGTGTTAACCTAATGCTGTTTAACTTTCATTATCTGATTCTATTTCCATTGAAGAATCATTATCACTAGATTGATTAAAGCAAATAGTTTCAATATCACAGGTACTGGTATTTATTGCAGATTTGGATGTTGGCGAAGCCAATGTAGCACCATGTTTTACTTCACTTTCTTAGAATTTTGCATTTTGGGATATAAATACTAGCTTTGCTGCTCTCTGTGCTTAATTGGTTTCTTTTGGCTGTATGGATATTACTGTATGTGCTAAATGATCTCGGAGGTAATGAAAGGGCGAAATAGAGGTGTATGAGTTTGTGTAGGTATATATGTGAGTATGCATGCGTATGTATCTGGAATTCTGGATGTATGCATGTGTATGGGGTATACAATAGATATAAATGTGTATATAAGTATTTATGTATATATTGGTATATATGTATATGGGTGTATGTGTATTAGGGTGCATCAAACGCCCTTAGGTTCTTGGATTTTAATGTCTATTCTCTCAAATGTTACACTTGTTGCTAGAAGTGTGTATGCCAAAAATTAATTAAATCGGAGGTGGTCCTGGGTGGCCACCGGTCACTTTTATATTTTCGCGGCAATTTTCGGGGGCCACGCTATGTAAAAATATATATTTTTTTTATTTACCAACCAGTTGACTACTTACATTGTTTCTTTTAATATAGAGTTGCTAAGGGGTGATTTACATAACATTTGAGAGAATAGACATTAAAATCCAAGAACCTAAGGGCGTTTGATGCACCCTAAAGGGGTGATTTACATAAAACATGTACCATAAACGAAACTTCACTTATAGTCTAATAATATCCTTTATTGTCTTTCAGAAACAATGGAAGCTGTAACAATGGAAGCTAAGAAGACCAGATTAGCAAGTGCCATTTTTGGTCTTGGCAATGCTCTTACAGAAGGAGATGGTACATTGACAGGAGTCCGCCTCCCAACTTGCCGGCAGGTTCTTCGATGCGTGATGTGGCACATCCAGAAAGAAATATGTGAAGGCAAACAAACACAGCCACTCAAATGGAAATCTGCCAGCATAGTCCTTATCCAGCTGAAAACATTCTACACTAAAGCAAATATTCCTATGCTTTCAGACCATCAATGCTGCAAACTAATACTTGACCTTCTTAATGACAATAACAAATTGCGTCAAATACCTGTTTCTCGCAGAGAATCTCCAAACACTTTGGCTAAGTTGCAATCCATGAATGAACGTCTTGATAAGACCTTTGGTGTATGGACAAAAGATGCAATGACAAACATTAAGAATGAGGAAGATAGAGCATTTTTAGAGTCAATGAAATCTGACAGAGTAGCCTCATTTGGTAGTGTTGACAAGAAGAAAGCTGATAAAGATCGTAGAAAAGAAAAACGCATCTTAGCGGAAGCTTCAAGACGAGAACGTCATGAATCATCCAGTGTACAAGAGATGAAAAGTTCTGTATGCTCTGATGATAGTGCCTCTGCAGATAGCTTGGAAGAAACTGAAGAAGAGGCGATTCCAGAGCTTCAAAGGAAGCGTAGTCACCACAGATCAACATATGCAGGTACGTCTGCCTTTATTCCTCATGATATTCTGAAAAGGCCTTCAGTCGTGTCTGTTGCTACTCGACTAAACATAACTCCTGTTCAACAGGCTGTGCTCACCGAAGCTGTAATTCAAGAGGCAGGAGGTGATCCACGTCGTGTGGCCAAGTCGTATTCAACTGCTGATAAGGCTCGACGATCAATAACAAGTGCTATCGCCAAAGATATTCGAGAAAATTGGATCACCCCAACAGCTGCAACACTTCACTGGGATGGCAAGCAGATGCATACGCTCACAAACAAGAATGGCAAGGAAGAAAGATTGCCAGTGTTGGTTGGGAATGCCACTGATGTAAAGCTACTGGGAGTGGCTAGATATCCTCGTGGAAGTGATATGTCATCAGGTGACATCATTGCCGAGCACACTTACACGTTTCTACATTCATGGAAGTGCAAACAGTCAGTTGTCAACTTATGTTTTGACACAACAGCATCAAACACTGGACACGTTACAGCTGCCTGTGTTACCATTCAATCAAAACTGGACCGTGCTCTTCTGTGGTGTGCATGTCGCCATCATGTTGGAGAGGTAATCCTGGATCATGTGTTTGACGCTCTCAAAATTGAGACATCAAAGTCTCCAGAAGCATCTTTGTTCCAAAGATTCCAGAAGAATTGGGAACGCATATCGCATGCAAAGGATGAAAGTTTAACCAAAATTGACATTTCAATGTACAATGACGATGCACAACAACTGCTTTTATCCTGCAAAAACAAGGTTTTAAGCACAATCCGCACAAGCGCTTCATACTGTAGGGAAGACTACAAGGAAATGGCACAACTCTGCCAGGTAGTCCTCGATGATGATGTCACAAAACAAGGAACACTCCACAGACCTGGGGCCATGCATAAAGCAAGGTGGATGTCAAAGATTCTTTATTCCATCGAAATATGCCTACTTGAAGAGCAAATTTCTGTACTACCTCGAGGAACTGTAACAACACAACATCAACAGGAAACACTGAAGGAGTTTGTTGTTTTTGTCGTTTATATTTATTGTGATTGGTGGCTCATATGTCAGTCTGCTTCAAATGCCCCATGGTTTGATTTGTGCTTATACAAGACTCTGCTCAACTATAAAGCTGTCAACTCAATCATTTCAGTCAGCGCTGTGAAAGCCTTTGATAGACATTTGTGGTATTTAACCCCAGAACTGGTTGTTTTGGCACTGTTCAGCAATGCAGTACCTCAAAAGGAGCGTCGTGCCCTTGCAGATGTGTTACTGGCCATACAACCAGATGAAATGCCAAGCACTCCAAAACACCGCTACGGTTCTGGATATGGCAAACCGTCATTTCCAAAAATTACAGAAGCGACAACCCTGGCTGATCTTGTGAACGAGGACTCGTGGTTTACAGTGAACCTTCTTCACCTGGATATGACCTTCCTAACAGAGGATGTTGACAATTGGCAGAACAATGACCACTTCAAGGCAGCCAAGTCCATTGTGGATGGGTTAAATGTTGTGAATGACCCTGCGGAGAGAGCAGTAAAGCTCACAACTGATTTTGTCTCAGCTGCAAGAGGAGAAGACCACTTCCAAAATCTTCTTCAAGTGGTTGAATGTGACCGCAAAGCAAGGCCAAATTTGCGGAAACGAGCAAAGTTGGAGTAGTGACATTGGCGTTGTGTTTTATACATTTTCAACTTTCAATCAATGTAAGTATAGTAATACCGAATATTTGTATATTAGTATTATAAGTAATACCGAATATTTGCCGAATATTCGGTGCATCACTACTAAATATATAAAAGTGGCCGGTGGCCACCCAGGACCACCTCCAATTTGATTTATTTTTTGCATACATACTTCTACCAACAAGTGTAACATTTGAGGGAATAGACATTAAAATCCAACAACTTTTTGAAAATCATGGGGCGTTTAATGCACCCTAATGTGTATGTATATATATATGGGTGTATGTGTATGTATATATATATGGATGGTCTCGTGGGGGGGGGGGGGGAATATGTCATCGCGGGTCTAAAGGATAGTTAAGTGGGAGATTCAAAATCCGAGGCATGGATGGGAGAGTCCTGGGAAGGTTGGACAATGGGCAGTCAACTCCCAGCCAGTGTTCTCGCAAGTTTAATGGATCTCAAGATACAAGACTTTCAGTGCAAGAAAGAGGCCAGTTTTTTCTGTAAATAGGCTGAAAAGGACATTCTATACTGGTACCATATGGCCTATTTTATTATTTATTTATTTATTTTTATAATATATATCATTGCAAAAGTATACCTTATAATTAAATTGGCAATATCTATATTAATTATTAAAAAAAACAAAAAAAACAAAAAAAACAAAAAAAAAACAAAAAAAACAAAAAAAAACAACAAAAAAAAACAAAAAAAATGGTTTTTTTACATCACTATAATCATGATACAATCTGTTTATTGAAATGTCACACTTTTTACCACGCCCGTAGACAACATCATTTTGACGGTTTCGCGGAATTTCTAGAGTGAAATCTTTTTCATCCGTGAAGACTATCTTTTTAATATCAACGACAGAGAAATTATCAAGTAACTTTCTGCACCTTGTTTTTCTTTTATCCTTAACAGTATCACTTTTTCTAGAAGATACTATTCTTTTGAAGGCTTTTAGTTTTTGTGCTTTAATTATTCGGTGTACAGAAGTCTTTCCAATATTCAAATGTTTAGCAATTGTTCTTTGTGACAAATGACTTCCTGGTTTATCTTCTTGAGAGCAGATTTTATCGTTGATGTAATCCACATTTTCTGGAACCGAAGCTGTTTTAGGTCTACCGCTTCCTGGTTTTCTGGCAGTACTTCCCGATTCGCGAATCTTCTTTAAGAGTCTTTCCACTGCACGCCTTTTCCACTTTTTGCCGGGAAACTCTTGCAATAACCTTCCAGTCTTCCATCCTTTTTCACAGTAACAATTTTTAATGAGAATACGATCTTCCTCTGACATCATTAAGGGTACTGACGAATTGTTAAAAAATAAAAATATCCACAATTTGACTTGTTCATTCCTGTAGAGTTTTGTAATAACTTGCAAAAATATCGCATGATATCGTATAAAAATGATATCGTATAAAAAACGGATATTATATTGCAATTTTTGTTTTTTTGACCCATGTTGTTACTTTTGTTAATTGCGAGAAAACTATAAAAGATATCAGAATTCCGTTTCTTGCATTCAAAAAAAGAAGTTTGAAAGTATCTTGCATATAAAAATTGTCATGATAAGGAAGGGGGTTACTGAGATATTAATTTTTAAAAAATGCGTCATTTTTTTTGGACCACCCGATATATATATATATATATATATATATATATATATATATATATCACTAGAATCACAAAATAACACGTGACCTTATTAATAAGCAAACAACCACAAGGAAAAGGAAACACAAAGTCCGAGCGCTTTCGTGATATATTCACATTATCAAGGAGGAACAGAAAATAGACGGAGATTACAAAGTAAATGAGTTAAATAGACAAGCAAAAAATTCACAATTGGCACCTCAAATTAAAGGCCTTAAAGCCCTCTAAAGATTTTTTCAATTGATAACATAATCTGTAGGCAGCTAAATTACTGAATATAAAAAATATATACTGTATAGATGAAATTAGACAAAAAGAAAACCAATACAGAGAACAAAAATTATTATAATGGTTATTAACACTAATATTTAATTAAAACTAATTAATTTGATATGGCAATTCCACCTGAATGGAAACAACGGTTACTGGACTATTGTTATAACAAACTTAGAAGAGAATGTAGTGTAGTGGAAAGGAAACTGGATATTAAATTACAAATTCTAATTGAAAGAAGTGATTGGACTAAGGATGCTAACCCCGGTTTTGTGATAAATCTATCAGATAAAGTGTTAAATAAAAATATGGTTACGGCTCTTGGATATGGAATAAATTTTTCAGCAGCTAAAAAGGAGGTGGACTATGTAGAAATAGCTAAGGCTTTCTGTAATTTAGAAAAATATAATGATTTACCTATAGAGGATGTGAATATTTGTAAAGGTATAGTATATAGTGCTATGTCTAAACCCTCTATTCCAAATTGTCCACAGAGGTTTTTCGACTCTTATGTAGCTTTAAGAAAAGATCAGAATCTACATATAACCAAAGCTGATAAATCAAATGCCTTAGTGATCCTCAATAAAGACATTTATCTAGGAAAAATGTATGATCTGTTGAATGATGCGGACACTTACGTGAAATTAAGGAACAATCCCCTTGAAACTGTGAACAGTGCATTCAACAAGAAAATTAAACAACTTTTGAAGGGGAATGAAATGTTACTTAAACAGTTTCTGAGTACTTCACCATCATTACCTTATATGTATGGCCTGATTAAAACTCATAAGCCAAATAATCCGGCAAGGCCTATTGTTAGTTCTATAGGATCTATCTCATATAAGGTATCCAAATGGCTTGTCTCCATTCTTAATCCTCTCCTTGGCACAATTTCACAATCACACATAAATAATAATGTAGACCTTGTGGAAAAATTAAATAGTATCAGTGTCAATTACAATTTTAGACTGGTAAGCTTTGATGTTACCGCTTTATTTACAAGAGTCCCGGTGGAGGATCTTTTAGTGTTTCTTTTGGAAGAATTGGTTAAGCATAATTTGCCTTTACCTGTGGCCACAATTATAGAATTAATTAAGCTGTGCATAGTAGACTCAAAATTTGTGTTCAATAATGAATATTTTAGACAGAAATTTGGTATGGCGATGGGAAACCCTCTCTCCCCCATTTTGAGTAACTTACATATGGAGTTTTTTGAAAGTAAGTTATTAAGGAAGATTCTGCCAAATTATGTTCCATGGTTTAGATATGTAGATGATGTTCTTTGTCTTTGGCCAGTGACTTTAAATCTCAATGAATTCCTACCCAAACTTAATAATTTAATTCCCTC
Organism: Bathynomus jamesi; assembly: GCA_023014485.1. Classification (NCBI taxonomy): domain Eukaryota; kingdom Metazoa; phylum Arthropoda; class Malacostraca; order Isopoda; family Cirolanidae; genus Bathynomus; species Bathynomus jamesi. Next base: position 41,548 of record JAJOZX010005369.1, on the reverse strand, counting down.
TATCAATTTTACAGTTGAAATAGAAAAAGATTCTTCGATCCCTTTTTTAGATGTTTTAATATATAGGTCTGGAAAAAAGTTTAAGTACAATATTTACAGAAAACCCACTAATAATTGTTCCTATATACATTATTATTCTGATCACCACATTAATGTAAAATGATCCGTTCTTTCTACTTTGTTTCTAAGAGGCCTACGAATTTGTAGCCCTGAGTTTATTGACGATGAAATTAGTAAAATATACAAAATTGCTTTTGATTTAAAATACCCAAAGAACTGCATACATAAGTCCTTAAAAATGGCAAAGAAAACCTTCTACGAAGTAAAGGATAAGATTCCTTATAACACAAAAAATGTTTTAGTGTTACCATTCAGAGAAAATTTCCTTGAGCTCCCGAATCTGCTGAGGACTTTTAACGTAAATATTGCGTTCAAAAATTTAGATGTCATTAAGAATTCATTGATTAAGAACTCCCCTTTAAGTGAACATGGTTGTGTATATAAAATCCCTTGCACAATATGTAATAAATTTTACATTGGCCAAACTGGTAAGACCCTTGAGTTACGTATTAAACAGCATCAATACAGTATAAGAAGTGGCCAGGAATCTAACGCCATTTTCATTCATGTAAGAGATTCTAATCATCCCATTGATTGGAAAAATGCTTCCAAATTAAGGTTTAGTAAATCTATTGTTAGCAGAAATATATTGGAATCAAGTGTGATCAAGAATAATGCGGATTTGGTCTTTAATATTAGCCCTGGTTTGTACAAATTAGATTCGTACATTGTCAGTAAGTTGGCGATGGGCCTACTGTTTTCTTAACTGCATTTTTTGCCTCTTAATGGTTTGCCCTGGTTAAATAAATAAATATTATTGTAAGAACTGTTAACATTCTTATGTGTCTATTTTAATTGTAATATTTCTTTCGTGTATAATCTTTGGTTGCTGGGTGGTTTATTGGATTTTTGAAGTGGGTTGCTGTTGGGATAACAATTTTTTTCCAGATTGTTTGTTGAAATTTTGTAATAATCTGTAAGACGATGGCAACTTTCCCTTTGTTTTCATTAATTTCGGGCCTCTTAATTTTTCCTACTTCAATTAAATATTAGTGTTAATAACCATTATAATAATTTTTTTGGTTTTCTGTACTGGTGTTTTGTCTAATTTCATCTGTATAGTAATTAAGCAGCCTACAGATTATGTTTTCTATTTGTTATCTACGTTATCTATTTGTTTTTCATTAAATTCTTGCCAATTAATTGCCTGTTTTAATTAAATATTAGTGTTAATAACCATTATAATAATTTTTGTTCTCTGTATTGGTTTTCTTTTTGTCTAATTTCATCTATACAGTATATATTTTTTATATTCAGTAATTTAGCTGCCTACAGATTATGTTATCAATTGAAAAAATCTTTAGAGGGCTTTAAGGCCTTTAATTTGAGGTGCCAATTGTGAATTTTTTGCTTGTCTATTTAACTCATTTACTTTGTAATCTCCGTCTATTTTCTGTTCCTCCTTGATAATGTGAATATATCACGAAAGCGCTCAGACTTTGTTTCCTTTTCCTTGTGGTTGTTTGCTTATATATATATATATATATATATATATATATATATATATATATATATATATTTTTATATATATATATATATATATAACCCCGCAAGGGGGTTCTAAGCTCGTGCTCTTGAGTGCTCTTTGTGCTCGTTTGTACGTGCTTGTTCCTGGAGGTTTCACGTGCGCCCTCCCGGCCCTAGCACCCAAGGATGATGGGGCTCGACCCTGCAGTCCTTGTCATCCTTGGTCTTTTTCCACTTCGACTGTCCCTTCCACCCTTTCTTTTTCCTGTCTTTCCTCTCCCTTTTTCTTTGTTTTTCCGCTGAGATATGCCCTTTTAAATAGAGGCGAATCGGTTTCTTCCTGAACTTAAAAAAAAAAAAATAAAAAATAAAAAAAAATATATATATATATATATATATATATATATATATATATATATATTATATATATATATACATATTATACATATATAATATATATATATATATATACATATATATATATGTACAGTGTGTCCGTAAAGTCATGGTGGGATTTTAAATAGCTATATTATTGCAACGAAACATGATAATGAGATGAAAAAAAGGCAAATTGAAGAACAACTCTAAAAGAATAACTTTATTTAACGTAGTTCGATATGGGCTCCTCTGGTAGCCCTGCAGACATCTAGGCGGTGATTCAATTCCAGCCACAAGAACATCAGGAGTGACGGATGCGATAGCTTCCATGATTCGCTCGTGCAAGTGATGAATATCCCTAATGGGTACACTGTACACGCTTTGCTTGACGTAACCCCACAAATAAAAGTCCAAAGGTGTCAGGTCCGGAGAACGTGGAGGCCATGGCTTCCATCCTCCTCTTCCTATCCATCTCTGTGGAAATTTTTCATTAAGGAATTCTCGAACAACATTGGCATAGTGCGGAGGAGCACCATCTTGCTGAAAGATGACATTATTGTCAATAAATTGGGGTACTGCAAAATGTTCCAACATAGCGAGGTAGTTGTGTGATGTCAAAGTGGGTTCCGCGAAGAAAAATGGGCCAATCACTCGCTCTCGTGCTAGAGCATCACACATTAACTTTCAGGCTATTACGCTCATGTTCAACATAGGCATGTGGACAGCCTAGACTAACTACGAGATAAAGGTTAAGCTTAGCCTAGACTAACTACAAGATACAACTTTGAGAGTTGTTCTTAAATTTGGCATTGTTTCATCTCATTATCATGTTTCATTGCAATAATATAGCTATTTAAAATCCCACCATGACTTTACGGACACACTGTGTATATATATATATATATATATATATTATATATATAATATATATATATTATATATATATATTATATAATGAATAGAAATATGAAAGATAATTTATAAATACTTTACCAATATTATTATTCTTTGAAGCTGTAATTATTAAATTCAGATCACTGTGGGAAAGTTCTCTTCGTGAAGGAAAAGTAACAACTTCATCTCTTATAATTCCCACTCTGACTGCTCCAACAGGACCATTCCATGGAATATTTGAAATGGCCAAAGATGCTGAGGCTGAAAAATGTATAAAGACTTATGAATGAAGGAGAACATGGAATTTGTTTAGACACAACTATAAACAATAAAATTCTTCCAAAAAATAAATTGCAGCAAATATGTTCAAGCATGGGAAACAGGTTCACTAACTCAACACACATTACACTATTTGTAATAAAACTTTCACAATATGCAATAAACCTAATCCCTAAAACACACACACATATATATATATATATATATATATATATATATTATATATATATATATATATATCCCCGCAAGGGGGTTCTAAGCTCGTGCTCTTGAGTGCTCTTTGTGCTCGTTTGTACGTGCTTGTTCCTGGAGGTTTCACGTGCGCCCTCCCGGCCCTAGCACCCAAGGATTATGGGGCTCGACCCTGCAGTCATTGTCATCCTTGGTCTTTTTCCACTTCGACTGCCCCCTCCACCCTTTCTTTTTCCTCTGTGTTTCCTCTCACTTTTTCTTTGTTTTTCCGCCGAGATATGCCCTTTTAAATAGAGGCGAATCGGTTCTTCCCGAACTTAAAAAAAAAAAAAAAAAATATATATATATATATATATGGGAATGAACTCAGAATGGTCCCCTGAGTTTTTTATGATACACACAGACAGTGCATGGAACAAGGAACTCTTCTGGGATAATTAAATCCACTATAGTCCGAATAAGTAATGGTAAATGACAAATACCATAGTTTTTCTTTTTCATGATGCTAGCCTGACGCGGGCAACGGGTCACTCGCAAAGAGGTCCCATAAATATAGCTTCCCTCACCAGCTATCTGCAAAGCAGACAGGATCCAGCTTTGGGACATGGATCTAGGGTTTAAAGCAGCCTAGCCCTGCTACATTTAGAACCTCAATATAAGCAAAAGACTCGCTGCCTTCACGTCAGATTGAATACATAAAAGAAAAAGGATAACTATTATATTTTTAGCCAAAAACCAAAACTTAAACCTCAACTGGTAGAATTGAGCGTCCACTTTTCAAGGCACATAACATGTCCGTTTTCTTTTATGTATTCAATCTGACGTGAAGGCAGCGAGTCTTTTGCTTATATTGAGGTTCTAAATGTAGCAGGGCTAGGCTGCTTTAAACCCTAGATCCATGTCCCAAAGCTGGATCCTGTCTGCTTTGCAGATAGCTGGTGAGGGAAGCTATATTTATGGGACCTCTTTGCGAGTGACCCATTGCCCGCGTCAGGCTAGCATCATGAAAAAGAAAAACTATGGTATTTGTCATTTACCATTACTTATTCGGACTATAGTGGATTTAATTATCCCAGAAGAGTTCCTTGTTCCATGCACTGTCTGTGTGTATCATATATATATATATATATATATATATATATATATATATATATATATATATATATATATTATAGACTATAAATTGGGAAGCAATCATATCGGACATGGCCCAAATAGAGTAGAGAATTTTAGAGAATAAAACAACTGAAGAAATGCTAACAACCTTGGAAGAAAAAATGCTGAGAATTTTAGAAAAATATGCTCCAAAATCACAGCCAAAAGGAAAGAGGAGCTGTCTAGAGAGGCAAAAGAGAAGACTATTCCACAAAAGAAAGAGAGTGGAGGCGAAGTTAGGCAACTGCGGAGATAATGACAGGAAAGTAATACAAGAAAAACTGGGGGGTATGGATAGGGAAATACAAGCCCTGATTAAGGACCATATAGAGAGGAAAAAGGAAAAGGCAGTAGAAGCAATATAGGAAAATCCAAAATACTTCTATAGCTATGCAAAAAGGAAAACAAAAACGTGCACCATTATTGGGCCCTTAAGGACGGGAAATAATGAACTAACTGACAATCCAAAAGAAATATCTGAAACATTGAGAGACCAATATGAATCAGTTTTCAGTACCCCAAAAAGTGACAAAGCGATATCTGACATATATGCATTCTTTGAAGATAAATTGTGAGGAGTGTGTATAACAGACTTTGATTTTACCCCAGAAGATGTAGCAAGAGCTATAGGACAAATGTAACCACATTCAGCTGCAGGTCCGGACAATTGGAACACATTATTGATTAAAAACTGTAAAAATGAAATAGCTACACCTTTATACTGGATATGGAGATCCCTAGACATTGGGGAAATACTGAGCATCTTGAAAAGAGCAAACATTGTCCCTATATATATAAAGGAGGGGACAGATCTCAAGCAAAGAACTATAGACCAGTGTCATTGATGTCCCACCTCACCAAAGTATTTGAAATAGTAGTTACAGAGAAAATTTATGATTTCTTGGAGACACTGGAAGGATTCAATGAAAATCAGCATGGATTCCGATCAGGTAGATCATGCCTATCACAACTAAGAGAACACTACAACAATATCATAGATGCACTGGAAGGCAATGACAACTATGATGTCATATACACAGATTTTGCTAAAGCTTTCAACAAATGTGATCATGATATAATAGCACAAAAAATGAAATATATGGGAATCAGGGTTGGCAAAAAACCCAAACCCAACTGGGTTTTTAGGTTTTTGCTGGGTTTGTTTTTTTGGGGTTTTGATGGTTTGAAATTTTTTTTAGAAAGGTTCGATAATTATGTAGTGCCTAACAGAGCTGGGCAGTAACGTGTTACAAGTAACGGCCATTACGTAACACAGCACTTTTTTAGTAATGGTATCAGTAAGGTGTTACATTTCAAATCAAGTAACTCTTTCAGTAATGATGTTACTTTTTTAGGGAAATACATTCATTAGTCATTATTCGTTACTTTTTTATCGTAGCTCGCAATTAGTTTCTTTCGATCCTCACTCATTATTCATTAACCATTAAAAATTTGTCCCTTCACTATCAGCAAGGTGTGTAATGTGCATGTTGGCCATTAGCATGCTGGCAGCCTACCCCTATCCACCCTCTCCCCCTACACTGACAGCACTGTCAAAGTAAAAAGGCAAAGAACCCTGGAGCAGGGAGGGACCTAAGTTCAACAGAGATTTCGTCATTCCTCTCATCTGGGCCTCCACAGCATGTTAGCTCTGCATCCTTCCCATCCACTAACTTTAAACCAGGGCTGTGGAGTCGGTGATAAAATTTGCCGACTCCAACTCCGACTCCAACTCCAGAAATCTGACTTGTATAATTACGACTCCGACTCTGATGGAATGTTAAGGCCAAATTGATTACGATTAGCTTTATTAGGCCAATGGAGATTCATAAACAAGGCATTTCGTCACCACCACATGACTCATCAGGTTACTTAGTGGCTGTAACTATGCCTTAATGGCTTTTTTTCTCTTTATTCAAAAATTACAATAAATCCCAAAATACAAACTGATTGAAACTTAAACAAAATAAGATTATTATTGGTTTAGCAAATTAATAAGATGTTTTTTGTATTATTTAAACATCCGTAACAAAATGTACTAACCTAAACTGAATTTGTTCTTAAAAAAAGGATCGCTTCCATTAAATCTTCTTTCAGTGATGCTTATCAAAATTATCAAATTGAAATCTAAAAATCTGAAAAAGATTTAGGGTTGCTAGTACAAAATTTTTAAATTTCTTTATTATTAATTATGTTAATTAATTAATTATAATCCTTATTAATTATAAGCAACTATATTTATATATTATTTATATTTATATATTTATATGTTATATATTATATTATATATTAAAACATTAAGTTAAATCTATTTTCTTCATAAAATTGAGCTAGGCCTAGGCCTAGGCTCCTATGGTTATAATTGAAGGATTTGCACCGACTCCGACTCCATCCAACTATGCACTTCCGACTCCGACTCCACTCAAAATTGACCAACTCCACGACTCCGACTCCACAGCCCTGCTTTAAACACATGTTTATTAAACTTAACACTCCTATACCATCTAGTGCCGCTGTTGAGCGGGTTTTTTTCAGTTGGGAAGGATATACTGCGTCCAAAACGAGGCTCGCTCTTAGATGCAACTTTTGAGAAGCTTGTTTTCTTAAAGGACAATAAAGATCTTTTGAATAATAGTTCTTAAGTTTGTATATTTAACTAATAAATTTCAATCATCATTGCCATGCACAATAACTCGATTCATTTCTTTTGTATTTTGTATTATTGTTTTGCAAAACTAAACTTTCCTGGTTTATTCTAGCATAGTAAATTAGTATCAATAGTATGCTACATCCTCTGTTATGTTGCAATTCCTAGTAATAAATCTTGCAGTAATTTTGTTTCACTTTTTCAGAAAATATTATGCCTTATAAGTCATAACAACGCAATGAAGGCATGCACAGACTTCACAGCCTATGCATTAACTAGTGGATACAAATCAACACACTCACACAAGCAAATGTTTTTATATAATATAATATTTTATGTATATATAAATTATAATATACCTATGCATATACAATTATACATATTTACATTTCATTAAAAGTAACGGTGCCTAATATATCTATTATTTTATTAATTTATTTATCTAATCTACAATATATATTAAAAAGACATTTTTATTTCACAGAAGGTTCAGATATGAGAGATAATAATGACATTAGAATTTTCTCCATTTTAATTTTAGATCTTACCTTTATTTCTTAACAGCAGATTTCAGCTTTATTTAGACCTAACTCAAATTTAAATTTTTAAGATGCCAAAGAGTTATAGAGGTGGAAGATCTAAAGCTAGCGAATGGGATGAGATGACTTTATTAAGCGATCAGCCTACTAGAGTACTATGCAATTATTGCAAAGAAAGTATCACTCAAAAAATTGAGAGTGAAACATCATCTAGAGAAAGTTAGACCCGCACATACTGGTGGCAGACTTAAAGCTGCTGAATGGGATGAAGTAGAAATGTTGAGTGACCAACCAAATAGAGTTCTGTGCAGATACTGCAGATGTGTATTTTCAAAAAAAATAGAATGAGTGAAACATCATTTAGATCAATGCAATAAAAAATGGGTACAGGCTCGTGATGATGAAGCAGATGAGCTTACAAATACAGCTACATCAGCAACTCTTCCTCCTACACATAGACATGGCAGTTTTGAGAGTAGACCCTCTTCAAGCAAATCATATGAAAGCCTGGTTCATGATGACACTGCAATTCACAGTTGTGAGACTTCATTCACTTCAACCGCTTCTGAATCTTCCATACCATTTTTTCATTCTACTCCAGCCAAGAAACCATAATGTCAGGTAATGCCATATGTGGTTAGAACAACTGTAGATCAAAAAGAACAACTAGATTTGCAAATGGCCAGATTTTTCTTTTCAGCAAATATTCCATTTGTAGTTGCAAAAAATAAAGAAGTTATTAAATGGGTCCAAAATTTAAGACCAGGCTATTGTCCTCCAAGCAGAAAAAGATTATCTGATGACTCGCTAATCAAAGTGAATAATGAAGTAGGTACTGGGTTCAATGAAAAAAGACTTAGTCAATTCTACTGTAACTTTAATTCAAGATGGTTGGAGCAATGTGTCAAATGATCCAATAATTGTCCATAGTGTTCACAATGGGTGCAAATCCTTTTTAATAACTTTTCAATTTTTCATAATCTTTATTTACACATTGCATAATTTAAGAATTGTTTTATAAGTCAGCTTACTTGAAATAATCAACATGCCAAATCATTCCAATTAGCTATAATTGAACAATGTAGCAATCAGAAAAATTTCAATTATTTTAAAATAAACATCTCAGAACAAAAACCCACTGAAAATTCCAGTGGGTTTTGGGTTGGGTTTTTGAGTGCCAACCCTGATGGGAATAACAGGCAAAGAGGGAAAATAGATCTACAACTTCCTCAGAGAACATCTACAGGTTGCCAAAATTCAAGGTATATCATCATCAGAATTGGAAGTACGCAGCTCAGTACCACAAGGTACAGTACTGGCCCCACTATTGTTCATTATCATGCTAACAGACATAGACAGCAGAGTAAACAGCAACAGTATAGTAACATCCTTCGCAGATGATACAAAGTTCAGCAGAAAAATCAGTGATGTAAATGAAGTGGAGGCCTTGCAGAGGGACATGAACAAAATATACAAATGGTCAGAAGACAACAACATGTCATTTAACACCGAGAAATTTCAGCTCTTGAGATATGGTAGAAGAGAAGAACTTAAACAGACTGCATATTATGCTCCAAATAGACACGGAATTCAGAGAAGCACGAAAGCAATCGATCTGGGAGTAATAATGAGATGATGTAAAATTCAAAACACAAAATCAGAGTGTGATAAATAAAGCAGAGAGAGTCGTGGGACAGGTACTAAGAATGTTCAAAAGAAGGGGCAGGACAGTAATGATTCCCCTGCTAAAAACTGATTATACCAAAACTTGAATACTGCTCAGTTTTGACATCCCCACATAAAAAGGAAGAAACTAATAAACTAGAAGAAATGCAAAGACATTTCACAGCCAAGATTGATGGCTACAAAAAACTCAACTACTGGGAAAGAATACGTAAACTAAAGCTGTACTCCCTGGAAAGAAAGAAAGAGAGAGAGAGAGAGAGAGAGAGAGAGAGAGAGAGAGAGAGAGAGTTACAAGGAAAAGAAGTACCTCAAAAGGCCTTGCGGCCCATACCGAGGAGGTACCAATGGCAACGGGTGCCAGGGAAAATTTTGTCTTTCAACTATCCTAGCAGTAGTAGAAAACTGGATAGAAAAGTAGAAGGCTCTCTCCCCACCCTCTGCTCCCTCCCTGCCAGAGGCAGGTACGGAAAAAGGTTGAAGAAAATACCTTGACCCTGGAAAAGTAGCCAAGGAAATTTTACAGGAAAGTGGAGAATATATAAAAAGCTCTATATTTAGCTTGCTCACAGAGACACCGAGCAAGCGAACTCCTGCAGAGTTTTCTGAGGTTTTAATCTTAAACTATGAGTGTGTTCAGTACTTTGTCTAGCCTATTTTTAAACAGATTACACTTTGACTGGAAACAACCTCTGAGGGAAGTTGGTTCCAGATATTAACTATTTTATAGGAAAAGAAATTTCCGCAGACTGAGGTCCTAAATGTCTTTACACACTCAAATAATATGCAAGATTTCGTCTAACCTTTTCTTGAACTGATCCACAGAGGAACTGTTCACAACTTCCGAAGGTAACCTGTTCCATGTGTCACAGATCTTATACGTAAAGTAATTCCCACACACACTAGTCCTAAACACGTTTCAAATCCAACTTCCAACCATTGTTTTGCGGTTGGAGTTTGGGTTATCATTTAAACTAAACATATTTCTAAAATCGACATCGTTGAACCCTCGTAAGAGCTTGAAAACCTCGATCAGTTGACCGCGCAGCCTCCGAGTTTCAAGCAAAAACAAGTTCAGGGCGTGTAACCGTCAATTGTAGCCCATATGCCTAACGGAAGGGATTAACTTTGTGGCCCTCGCCTGCACTCGCTCCAGCCTCTCAATATCTTTCCTGAGGGTGGGCGACCAGAACTGCACAGCATACTCCAGGTACGGCCGAACAAGGGAATTGTACAGTGAGAGCACAATCTCCTTGTTCCAGGGTTGGCAAGAAACCCACTTTTTTTGAAAAAGCTCACCCCAGGTGGGTTTTTTCGGGTTTTTTCACCTAAAACCCGAAAAAAACCGGGTAAAATTGGGTTTTTTCATATGTCCATATGGTAGTTCATATTAGACCTACCTATTCTTATTTTTATAATAATACTGTACTGTACCGTACACTATTAATATAACATTTGTCTTGTTTTTAGCAAAAAGGTTGCCTTCCAGGCAATTAAGCATAAAAAGTTATTATTTTCTCAGATTGAGCTTCACAACAAAATTTGGAAAACATGGACCAATTTGAACTAAATTTGGTGTGGTAAATTATCCTATTTGTTAGGCTATACTTCCTATGGAAGACAGGCCCCTGTGTCTTCTGCTGGAAGTAGATGAATTACAGCTCCCAAAGGGAACTTAATTCAGCTAGTTATATCTATTTAATTCATATTACTGAATATTTTTTCTTTTATTTCACAGGTAAATAAAACAAACTGGCAACAGCATATTTATCTTTACTGCTAGCCTACAGAATTAGTCTGTTTGAAGTTATAACTGCATTAAATAATGCCAAAGACCTTTGGATCAGGAAGAAAATCAGGACATGAATGGAGTGAAGTCAATATTATTGATGGGACTAGTAAAGTTAGATGCAAACATTGCAGTAATGAAATAAGTAATAAAATAGAGCGAATAAAAATGCATTTAATGAAATGTTTGAAACACATGGAATCAAGAAACAAGACTGACAATACTGCCAGTACATCATCTTCATACTGCCATGACATAGACCTCTCAGATGATCCAGACTCATCCTCACCACCACTGACACAATTACAGATGAAAAAAAGAAAAATTCAAAAGAAAGTAAGCGATTTTGGCATGACAACAACAACTTTGCAGAAAAATGTCATTGATAACAAAATAGCCAAATTCTTTTATGCAAATAATATTCCATTTCTATGTGCAGAGTCTAAGTATTTTATTGAAATGATAGAGACTCTAAGACCAGGCTACACTCCCCTTCCCGTCGAAATTTGTCTGGTCCACTTTTAAATACAATCCATGAAGAAGTAGAAAATTCCTTGAAGATGCAGTTGACTGAAGAATCAGGATGTATAACACCCTGATTGGCTGATGTCTACACTCTATAACCTGCTACCTCACCCAAAGAGTTATACCTGTAGGTCTATTTGTTGACTCATGTTTGCTTGCTTTGCATGTAAAATCATTATAGGCGCCTATATGACAATTTTTAAAAATAATTGCATATGCACTTCTTAAGTTTCATGAAAAAAACCACAAGTGGGTAAAATAGTGGGTTTTTTCAAGTGGTTTTTTTTAAAAAAAAACCGGGTGGGTTTTTTCGGGCTGGGCCCACTAGTGCCAACCCTGCCTTGTTCCGAAACTGAAATTGCCTCCTGATATAACCCAATAGTTTCTGGGCTTTCTTTTCCACCTCTACACACTGTTTCGTAAACTTAAGGTCGCTGCTAATTAGCACACCCAAGTCCTTTTCTAAATCAGTCACCTCGATATTACTGCCCAACATCGAGTAGTCCGACTTGGGATTGGCGTAGCCAATGTGCATCACTTTGCATTTACCCAAGTTAAACGGCATTTGCCATTTTTTGGACCACTCTCCTATCCTACCTAGGTCCGCACGCAGTTCCTCGATCGCTTCGGGCGTCCCAACATTGGCCCCAAGCTTGGTGTCATCAGCGAATTTGGCGATCCGACTGACGATGCCACCGTCGATATCATTTATGTAAATGGTAAACAACAGTGGCCCCAAAACGGAACCCTGAGGAACCCCACTAGTGACCGAGGCCCAACCCGAACTAGCCCCTTTAATTACCACCCTCTGCCGCCTATTCCTCAGCCAGTTTTCAATCCACCTACCTATTTCCCCACCGATACCCAGCGCGCACTTTCGCCATTAGCCGGCGGTGAGGTACCTTATCAAAGGCTTTCTGAAAGTCGAGATAAAGTATATCAATCGCCCTACTCTTATCGTACTCACTCAACATGACGTGGAAAAACTCGAGCAAGTTGGTGAGACACGACCTATGCCGTCTAAACCCATGTTGGGAGTCCCCAAGCAGCTTGTAGGAATCCAAATGGTCAACGATTCTATCAGCTATTATCCTTTCTAATAATTTACCTACAACTGAAGTGAGACTAATAGGACGATAGTTCCCTGGACTTTCGTGATCCCCTTTCTTAAAGATAGGGGTCACGTTGGCCTCCCTCCAGTCACCAGGCACCTGGCCCATCTCCAACGATTTGTTGAAGACTGTAGCCAGGTGGGGAGCCACCTGGTCGCGCACTTCTCGCAAAACACTGGGGAGAAACTGGTCTGGCCCAGGAGCCTTAAACGCGCTCAGTTTGTCTATTCTATGAGCAACGACTGTCGCGGTACATCTAACACTATCCAGGCCAGCACCTTCGTGCCTCACAGCTGGCTCGGGGATGACGCGGGTATCCTCCCTGGTGAACACTCCCGCAAAGTACTCATTAAGCACATTAGCGATGTCCGCGTCGGAGGTCCGCAGAACGCCGCTTCCGTCCTTTAAAGGACCTATCATGCTTCTAATGGCTTTCTACTATTAACATAACTGAAGAACTCCTTAGGGTTCCCCTTGCAGAGGCTTGCCACCCGTAGTTCTTCGTTACGTTTCGCTAGCCTAACCTTCGCCTTCACTTCCCTACACAGGCGGACATACGCTTCAGTGTTCTCGTGGGAACGATTGGCCTTCGCCCTCCTATACGCTACTTTCCTATTTCGGATAGCCGAAGCGATGCCACGATTGAACCACTTAGGCTGCGTTGAAGCAGGGGTGACCGGTTTTGAGGGTATGGCAGCAGACTGCAGCACCATAAACTCATCCCGGAATGCACTCCACACTCCCTCAACATCGCCGCCAACCTCTAACCCCATCTCTCTACGCTATCCCTGAGGCTAACAAAGTTCGCCCGCCGGAGATCGAGCTTACTGCCTCTCGAGTTACTACGCTTCACCCGAGGGACGCACACACGGAACCTAATAAGATCACGTGATCACTCCCGCCCAACGATTCGTCAACGGTGAGGCCAGTGACGAGGTTGTCTTCGGTCGTGAATACTAAGTCTAGAACGCTTTCGCCTCGTGTAGGCTCGTTGACCCACTGAGTGAGGAAGTTCTCATCAGCAAAGTCAACTAGCCTCCTCCCTTCAGCATCGGCAGTCCTGTTTTCCCACTTTATGCCGCGACAGTTGAAGTCTCCTAAAACTACACACACCCTATCCCCTAGCAGGCTACTGAGTTCGGTGTACAGGGCTGTATCCTCCTCGAGGAGGAGATGCGGAGGTCTGTACACCAAGATTAACCTATAGTTCGTCCCTCCCACGTTCAGATCGACGCCAAGCAGCTCCCGTTCCGACCGGAACTGGCAGTCAACCGGACTCAACGTGTCTCTGACGTATATTAGTACCCCACCCCCCTCCCCATGGGTGCGGTCTTTGCGAAACATTCTATACCCCGGAATTTCGAACTCCCCAACGTAGTCCCTATGATCAGTATGAATCCAGACTCGGTGGATAGCAACGATATCCTGGTATTCTGATGCTATAGAGCGCCCGTAGCTCGCAAAACTTGTTCCTAATTGACCTAGCATTAAAAAGCATTGCACGGAGGGAGCCTTCCCTATTCTGACCGCCCCCTAGCACGACCCGTTTCCCGAACAGCCAGGCTGTCGGGAGTTGAAGAGCCCCTCACTAACGAGGGGCAACTTCCGCAGGAGACTGAGCCCCCTCCAACGTAGGAGGAGGGTCACCCACCTGTACTTCGACGCACCCTTCAGTTGAAGGTATGTCCGCCACCGGCTCATCCTCATCTCTCCCCGGTGGGGGCCCATCATCTCTCCCTGGACTTGACCTCACCATTCTGTATAGGTGCCGGTCGAGCAGCGCGCCTAGCACACCTTTACCCTTGTTATTGAGGTGGACACCATCCCTCTGGTAAAGGTCCCACCTACCCGAAAATGCATCGAAGGGGTCAATAAACTTCACGCCCAGCGGAACGCACAAGTCTTGTACCCTCTCATTGATGCCAATGACCTTACTGAGCGTGTGGTCACTGACATTCATTCGCGGTAAAATACCCATTAACATTCCCCTGTCTGTCTTCAGTTTTAGATCATCCGCAAGAGATGATCTCGGTGATGATCCCTTCAGTAAGACCTACCCCACCACCTTTGAGGAACAGGTCATTGCCACCAGCGTGGACAATGATCGCAGTCCTCCGACTAGCCACGCGCACCTTCTCTGCCTCCTTCCTTAAGTGCGCCGTTCCCCGCCCAGGTAAGCACCTTACCTTCCTCCCATCCCGGTTTGCTGAAGCAAAGTACTTCTCCTGGCCCCTGATCTGCGAGTCCCCAATCAAAACGGTGTCTTCCTCCTTCGAGCACAGGAGACTAAAGCGGTTAGAGGTCTTGACAGGGGCAACTGGGGTCTCAGGCTTCGGCTTCGCAGCCTTCTTGCCCGAGACCTTTCGAAACCCGTCGCCACCCATACACGCAGTTACACCACCCAACCCACCCCGACAGGTAGCTACATCCTTCGGTTTCTTTGGGCCATCAGCAGGCCCCTGCCCACCCTTCTCTATCGATCCCTTCCCACACTCCTCTATCAGCCCCTTCTTTGAGCCCTCCCTTTGTTCTAGATACTTAATCTTACAGTTTGAATCTGTTGGTATGTTTTTAATTTGATCTTGTCCACTGGGTTGGATTTCCAGTGCTACGACCCTAGCTTCAAGCTTTTTTACTAATTCCTTTAGCTCTTTAACTTCCTTTTCGTGGTTGTCTCTAAGTTTACAAAACAAACACACACTAAGGGATGTGATATCGCTGATACTACCCTCTGGGAAGTCTACGCACCAATGATTAACTTTACATTTAAAGCATTCTGCTTTCAATTTAGCTGGCCCTGCCATATTTTCTCTTTTTTTTTTTGTTTTTTCTGAATACTCTGAATAAGATAAAGCGTTCTAGCAATGAAAACTATCCAAAAACGTTATGACCAGTATATAAAAAAGGGGGGGGGGGGGGGGGGGGTGGGTAATTCACCCCGCGCGTAGACGCATCCGCCTTTTTGCAAGTGACGTTCATTCCTTCCAGAAGACTACACCTCTCCTGCTGCCGCACCGACCAAAGGTCTCCCCAGGGCCGGACTGTCCCAAACGTGTCGCAGCTACCAACTGACAAACACTCGCGACGCAAGCGTCACAGATTTTCTGCCTGGAGCGACAGCGAGATGCAGCCCCTTACTAAGTCTTACTAGTCACTCACAAGTGGCCAGACTCTTAGAATCCAGTGTTCAAGGGATATCCCACCAGACCCAGAGGCTATGCCCGAGACTTTACGCTGGCCTGGCAGCCAGCTGGGCAGTAAAGCCCTCTCACCTCAGAGCAGTACAGCCAAGCACCATCAACTGGTCACCAAAGAACGGTCGCAGGGGGCTGGTCAGGCCATTACGCGTTAGGAATGGGCTTAACGGGGCACTAGCCACACTCCATTCATCGCGCCCCTACGCCTGGGACCCCTCCATCCCAGTCTCTCACAACCTACGAGCGTTAAATGGTGTTATTTACAGAGGTTCCAAAGCCTCTCTTTCCACGCATGAGGTAGCAGTAGGGTCCTAATAGTAAAAGAAGAGAAAAAGACTTAATACTAAAAGAATTTTTTTTTTTTTTTTTTTTTTTTTTGCAGTGAGAGGAGAACAACCTTAATGTAATCTAAAAGGACAGAGTAGGGATGGGATGGGGTCCTAGTAACCCACGGGACGGGATTGTGCAAAATACTTTACCCGCCCTCCCGAAAGAGAGAGAGAACCTAAAGGAGCTGGCAGCCAGTTCCTCTAGAATCCCACGACTCGGGACCGGAGGGCTGTCACACCCC